>SMSR01014301.1:7212-39428 GCA_019453355.1 Ceratina japonica
CGAAACTTACAGTTTTCTTTGAAACGCTCTTTCTTTATTTGCTAAAATCTGTATTCTCTCTATTTCTTCTTCAATCGTTGGTCGACTATCAGCGACACAGATAGCCACTTGCATCCATATTATAATTGAAATAGGTCTTCGATTGCGTGACAAGTACCTTTTCAAAGAGTTGTTTATCGGATACTTGGCAAAACATTCGTGCGCGTCCTTATAGGTCTGTTTTACACGTTTCACGTGTCCGTTCTGCGTTTTCGCCCCTACTATTCATCAGAAACCGACGAGCGCAGTTGCTATGTCTATAGATCGAGTCGTTCTCGGTAAAATCTATTTACTTTCTCCAAGCAGAAAAGAAATTTGTAAACGGACGAGGTGAACCAAGTTCCTCGTTTCTTGGATTTTGAATGATCTTCTATTATCAGCGATTATAGAAGAGTGACATCAGGTCCGGTATCGAAACTCGTCTGATCCGTGGGAAGACGGAGGATCGTTCCGTTCACGTATTTTCAAAGAAACTTTCACGTGGAAATGTGTGTCTCAGTTCAAGGCTGAATAAAACCGCCCTGGCATCAGCTTTTCGGCGGCAGGGCTGCTCGTCATCTCAGGTAGTGATCTTGGCGTGACAAGAACACCTGGCTAGCCAGGATTTCACGCACAAGCACACTCTGATCGTCGACGCGTAACGACTCGAGATCAAGGATACTCGATACGCGAGACGATTCCGGATAATCAGCTGGAATTCGAGATTCTACACCGGACGCGGGCATTCCAACGGCGTACAACGGCTTCGCTCTCGATTCGATGTTCGATCGATAAACTTTCGCCAGTCTCGCGTTTTGTTTGCTCGTCGTTGCGCTATGATTACGCAGAGAGGTGCACGAGATCAAAATGCATGCGAGAACCAGATTTCGCTGCAGACAAAAATTATCGTCGTCGCGACACCTCAAACATCACAGGTCCGGTTTAGCGTTGCTTTGCTTATCGTTCAATTACGTGTCGATGTATAGTACTCGTGTGCAGATAATATTTAATACAATGGAGCGGAGAGTGCTGTCTATGCAAGAATTCGCGAAACGATTTATTTTTAAATTCACGGTCGACGCTGCAATCTGTATATTGAGGCTTTACTCGTCGAAGGACGTGGGCCGGAACCGAGTAGAACTAATGGCCTTCGTAAATTATATTACAAGGTAGAATTCGTTGCACTCAATCCCGTGCATCGTGCACGAGCCTCGGAATGAGGATTACTGTTACGACACTGACCAATCCACGCGAGCTTTAATTCTCTATGAATGTAACGTATATGTCGAACGTGTTTCCGTCGTTCAGTGATCCCCCCTTGGGTTCCAGGCACAGAACGTTGATCGCGCTCACTCCTCTGATCGGATCAGCAAAAATGGCTCGAGGTCGCGAAAATCAGCGATAACGAGAGAGTATCGATCGTTCGCGTGAATATCGCGTCTGGCGACCGCCTCGCGGTGGTATCAGTCAGCAGTAATCCGGCCGATCGAGCAAATATTGCGCGCAAAGACAATCACCGATCACCGTTTTATTTATAAACATGCGGCTCTTCAGCGGTAGATCATGTCTGCGACTCTCACTCAATACAGTTTTCGTCGACCACCATCAACGTGACTCGTTCTCTGACGGCAACCACGGCACACGTCGCAACGAGGTGGGAGTAGAACTATGGAAGATCCAGACAGGGAGGAACAGACAGCTTCCGAATAACCAAGTATATTCGCGAAAAGACGAACTACTCCGACGAAAGTGGCTGATGAGATGAAACGGAGTAACGAAGCGGCTGCGCGGCGACGCGTGTATCGTGCGGCGTTCTGAATTTATTTGTCGTCGTGGTTGTCTCTCTCTTTCGCTCGAAGCATCGTTGTCGGCTCTACTAAACTGCCGGCTTGTGCCAGTTTGAGCCAGTTTCACGAGCCGGTACCTCCTTTTCCACCACTATAGCGCCGAGCCTCGTATACGTATACGTGTTCTCCATTGCCATTACCATCACCGCGCATCCCGCCACCACTTCGGCCAACTACTTCTACCTCCTCCACTTTCGATTCATTCGTGATCCCCCACTGCTGTCTCAAAGAGAAACGGCAACGCCGTGCTGCATTTCTGCATTTCCACCAACGTAGGACGCAGCGGACACAGCAGCTGCCGTATCATGTACGTGCCCTTCGTCACGGCAGTACATATCTTGTGATTTTTCCAATGTGCTACGCCATACTACGCGTAAACTTGTCGCCTGCTTTAATGCCCCCCAATTCAAACGTCGTATGTTGCCTTTAATTGAGAGGCTTTTTTGTTTGCGTGTCGTTCACACCATTTCCAGTTTTATGCATTACGAGAATTAATAGCTTCATTTCAAGGAAAAATGATGATTTTTCATGCACAAAATTAAAAAAAGGAAATAATAGAACGTCAAAGGCGATTTTGATAAGAGAAAATTGACTTAATATTTTATTACCGGAAGTTTTTAAAAATATGTTCGCGATTCCAACAATTTACTTTACGTAAAAAATGCGTTTGTTCTTATTTAGCACGGTCAATATAAATCGCTATTTATTTTGTCAGAAACTCGACGTATCCGGAATAGGCCAGTTAAAGTCTCTGAGGAAACCTGTTAAATCATCCGACGTTTCGTTGACTAATAACATACTGCATGGTAGCACAAAATAAACTTCCACGGACTATTTACGATTTATGTTTTACGATAAGAATAATGAGCCAAAGAAAAAATAATTGAGTGACAAATATAACGTTTCGTAACTGAAAAAGGACTTATCTGATTTCTAGTGACAACAAAGTTCTAACAATTCGAAACGTCCATACGTAAATATTGAGATGNCCATTTCCAGTTTTATGCATTACGAGAATTAATAGCTTCATTTCAAGGAGAAATTATGATTTTTCATGCACAAAATTAAAAAAAAGGAAATAATAGAACGTCAAAGGCGATTTTGATAACAGAAAATTGACTTAATATTTTATTACCGGAAGTTTTTAAAAATATGTTCGCGATTCCAACAATTTACTTTACGTAAAAAATGCGTTTGTTCTTATTTAGCACGGTCAATATAAATCGCTATTTATTTTGTCAGAAACTCGACGTATCCGGAATAGGCCAGTTAAAGTCTCTGAGGAAACCTGTTAAATCATCCGACGTTTCGTTGACTAATAACATACTGCATGGTAGCACAAAATAAACTTCCACGGACTATTTACGATTTATGTTTTACGATAAGAATAATGAGCCAAAGAAAAAATAATTGAGTGACAAATATAACGTTTCGTAACTGAAAAAGGACTTATCTGATTTCTAGTGACAACAAAGTTCTAACAATTCGAAACGTCCATACGTAAATATTGAGATGGAAAACTTTGTATCGTTAATAAACGCAATGTTGATACAGCGATAAAAGGTGCACTAAAAAATTTTAAGATATCAAATATCGCGCAGACGCTTATTGATCGACATATCAGTAGAATTTGTATTACTAACGTCGTAGTACAGAAACACGATGGTTGCATGAATACGTCGGAAATAAACTAAAACGATAATAATTGTAACAGTGTTTGTACTTACATTGCTTCCGTTGAAGCGTAGGGGCTCCCACCATTTTGCGTAATCAAGTTGGGTAGCAATAGGGAGTCCAGGGGAATCTGTAATCAAATAAACAATCCACGGTGGATAGCTCCCAGCGGGAGAAAAACAACAATGATTACTTACGTCGGAGAGAACCGTGCAATCGTAGCTTGGCTGATATTTTTCCTGTTCGTGCGGCGGTCGCCGCAGTATTTTGTCCCGATCTTGTTTGTGTTTGCGATCGGCTCCCTTTAACTTGAAGACCTTTACCTGGCAAGATGCGGCATGCAGGCGCGGACCTCCAGGAAGTCGTGTTTCCACTTGAATTCGAAATGGCACACCTTTCTCTCCGCCGTGTTTTTTTGGTGTAAATTCAGTGCTGATGCAGTTCACCTAATTGTAAAATGAAATGTTACAGTGTTAAACATAGCTTAATGGTAGATTTTCCCTCTATAGGATGTGACATCAATGGCGGCTCCCTGATTTTTCTTCGATATGGAATAGGGAGAGAAATGAAGACAAAGATTGATTCGCTATATCTATTTTCATTTTTTTCTATGTGTACCTTTATATATACGCCGACTTCCTTGGTGGGATCCCACATGAATTCTACACTATTGTTGGACAGGGATGGTTGACAAACGTCCACCATCCCGTAACTGAGAGGAACATCGACCTCGAGCAATCTTTCACCGGGTCTTGTACGTTGCCATGCGAGCATCTGTTCTCGTTCGGTGTACTGAAGTCTCCTTTCGTGGAAGCAAATGCGAATAGTTGACTGAAACAGAAACGTTGGATGACCCTTCAGAGGCGTTGTAGCACCGTTTGGGTGACTCACATCTTTCGAACGTCGAGGACCTATGAGCTCACGCCGAATTTTAACTGCCACGAATGAAGACGGAGGGAGAACATTTAGGATTTGTCAATGACGTGTACCGAAGAAATAATATTAATGATTACTGTATGAAATTAGAAGTACGATATGATAGTGATCAATNGTGGGATCCCACATGAATTCTACACTATTGTTGGACAGGGATGGTTGACAAACGTCCACCATCCCGTAACTGAGAGGAACATCGACCTCGAGCAATCTTTCACCGGGTCTTGTACGTTGCCATGCGAGCATCTGTTCTCGTTCGGTGTACTGAAGTCTCCTTTCGTGGAAGCAAATGCGAATAGTTGACTGAAACAGAAACGTTGGATGACCCTTCAGAGGCGTTGTAGCACCGTTTGGGTGACTCACATCTTTCGAACGTCGAGGACCTATGAGCTCACGCCGAATTTTAACTGCCACGAATGAAGACGGAGGGAGAATATTTAGGATTTGTCAATGACGTGTACCGAAGAAATAATATTAATGATTACTGTATGAAATTAGAAGTACGATATGATAGTGATCAGTTTCGCGACTGTTTCGTAATGTTATTTTTACCTAGCAAAATGATTAGTTCTTGCTACCATCATACTGTAACCAGCATGAGCTCGCTTGATTCCGCTTTAAGAAACTGATACGTTTTTTAAGATGTCGCTACCCAAACAAATAATTTCCTGACGTATTCGAGATGTTCAGATAATGGGTGACGAAGTACCTTCAAAATTTTCCCGCGATAAGCAGACAGATCGCCCAGTTTCTTCAGTTTGATCTCGTACGATTGACCCTGATTGAGGTAGGTAAGTGTCTCTTCGTTGACCTTCGTTGCGATGCTCGTGGCGGCGGCAAGCACGTATTGGAAACTGTGGAAAATAATTGCCGACCTGTTAGCTCTGACGTGAATACTAAACTGTTTCCTTGGCGCAATGCCATTGATCAAGTATCAACATCGGCGACGTACCGGCAGTCCTCGTTGAGCTCGTTTCCTTGTTGAGAGGAGGAAACGTGGTTTCCCGTGGACGACGTCGGAGGATACTCCTCGTTCGAGGAGTAAAGCAGCTGATGAAGACTAGTTGTTGTCTGCCCATTATTGTTACTGTCAGCCTCAACAGAGCCGTTCGCGTTATTTGCTGATGCCGAATTAATTGTTCTCTGCGACACGTGGTTCAAACTAGAGCAGACATTGAACGAAAGAGGACATTATTCCTACGTTTATTATTGCATCAATATTCCATGCGTTTACGTCGATTTACTTCTATCAAATATGTGCTAACAAGTTCGAGCACCTGCGATCACGAGATAATGTTCATACAAATTGCACTCACTATAAATTAAAGAACACCGAAGGCGAGAGCATTAAATCCGAGGGTGTTCTCATCCTTGTTGAAATTAGTTTTAAAAAGAAATCAATCTTATCACATGCGAAATGAGATTACACTTAATTCGTAGTTGTCGAGAAATATTTTCTTCAATTCAACGAATCGTACTGGCGTGGGCTGCGTGTAACGCAGTGCCTAATTGTTACCAATTTGTACTGAGGTAATTATCCATTATTCGCGTAGCTTTAGAAATGATATGTTCTCAAGATTTCAATTTTCACCCCTACATTACGAGTGCAAAGTGAGTACACTCAAACATTGCATTGGTAGACTCTTTTCGAAAAATACGCGCACTTAAATCACGACGCGCGTAAGCAACTGCGTTACGCAGAATAGTTGAATAACGCAAGAACGATTCTCAGTAAAGACCCAAGACCCGGTTAAAGTAAATATAACTCCAATTGTCCAAACATTTAAGAATAGTTAGCATTCCACGACTATCACTCACAGAAGATTCACATTTCTTTCGCGGCGAGTGAACAATTTAAAAGTGTGTTACTATTCATAGTTTTCCGGGTAAAAGCGCGTCTTGACGCAACAGACTGCTGATGTTTCGCACGCGTTGCAATTTGCAATCTAAAAGAGTTCACTTCAAGAGGCGATCTCACGCTTTTTCGAGGCACGTGTGTCTCGTGCAGAGTTACCACCGCGGAGATAAGCACAAAAACGAACTTCGTCAGAACACGCGAGGAAACATGAACGACGTCGACACGTTTCGCGGCTAGGGAATCACGTTTTTCGCACGGCCGATCACTCGAACGAGCGACTGGCATTTAACATTGACAAGAGTAACGCCGCCAGATAACTGGCGTGGAACCTCGTAAGAGTAAAGGTCTGACCTGCGTGCCATTTGCCCGATAGTTGTGCGAAGAAACTCAATGATAGGACGTTTATCAGGCTCGAGTCTCTGCGGGGGAGTTTCGCGGTAAATTCCGTTCCCAGTATTATTTTCCTCGTTTCACAGGTTCGCCGCGGATTAAGGTCGGTACACCGCGATCAGTCGCGACTGATTCGTCTCACAGTTCCATCGATCGGTATATGACGAGACTTGGCTGGTCGGATCGCGTCTTGGTAGGTAGAAAAATAAGTGGAATAGGGGAGAAATATTTACCACGACCAACAAAGGATGCGATTACGAAACAAATTGCGAATGTACGGGAGTAGTCAAGGTAAAACTTCGAATACAGTGCGCGGGACAAGAACGTGTAGCGGTTCTTACATCGGAGAAACTTACTTGGAATTTTGCTGGTTTTCCGGCGATGGTGCTTCTTGCTTGAACACCGTCAACGATGGCAACGCGAGCAGGGCTTCGCTGCAAATAAATTTCGATTCATTTATACCGACACGTCCGTTTCATGCCATTTTTCACGCACTTTCCGAACGCAATAACTAATCGTCGTACCAGGAAAATGAGATTGAAACTTGACCTCTTTAAGCAGACGAGACTGAGAAGAATTACATAATGTGTTTTCTAATCGGCTACACTTACAATATATGTATAGTGGTATTTACTATTTACAATGAATACTTGCGCTTGTGAAATGCCATTATAATCGATTTAGGTCTACGATCAGAGGATGTGTCCGATAATAACCAATAGATTCCGGTTTTCATTATCGGTGCTTATTGATTAAAGTCTTATGACGTAAGCGACAAGAAATCGATCAAAGAATAATCTAAAGTTCGCTAACGGTTTTTTGCCTCTTTTTGCACATTACTATCGAATCAATCACACAGTAGTAATCTAGTATTGTATGAGCTCTAACAGGATATTGACAAAATTATCGAATTTTAATTTTCAGACTTAAAATAGCAAGAAAACACTTGACTGTATGTATATGAGTGTTTGTATCAATGATAATTTACTTGAGATAGGAGATTCAAGAAAGAAAATCCAGCGCGAACCGGAAAGGTTACTCTGGCTTACATAAACTACATTTTACAAGAGCTAAGGAAAAAAGAGATCTCCGATATTTCTGTGCTGTGTTGTATACATGAGATGATCTTTTAGTTATGCGATCGTCGTGACTACTGAGACAGCAAAATTATCGAAATGGTCATAGTAATGATAAGTTAATTGGCACATGAATACACCTTAATTATCGGAACGGAACAAAAGATGAAAGGACAGTTTGAGAACCGCTATGATAAGAATTGAGTCACTAAGGTCAACCAAAACCGGAACGTACCGGTTTACGGAGTGTAGCGAAATTAATATCAGCTACAGGCGAAGTATCGCGATAAAATGCTCCCAAAAAATATAATGCAAATTAATGTATTCAATTTAATGTGTTGCAATAATAAATCGATATGATAATTTAATCCCGTATTACAATTTTAAAGCAAATCCATCTAATGAAACAATCGTACTGTGAAAAGGTAAGATTAATATGTAATCTGTTTTTAAACTCACCTACTTTTCAAATATTGATGCATGATTCCGATACTCAAGTTCAATTTCTCTTCCTCGTAAACATACGTATAATAATTCCACAAACACTAGTCAACGCATTTAGCTAAATGTATGAATGAAATAACTTTACATATGTATTTCCTAGCATTGGTTTTCTTTAAATTTTATCAAATGTCTTCGCGTTACGTGATCGAGAAAGCTCAAGCAGGCCGTAAGCAGAAAACATGTGTAGAAAACGTAAAGTGATCCACCAATTTCGAATTGCCAAGAATATCTGGTTCCGCACTTGCGAACTGCTATAAGGACTAATTTTGTTCACGTTTCTGTCATAACGCATCTGTTCTTCGGAGTTTTTCATTCATGAATTGTCACGAAACTGTCAGTATATTCTACATATACCGCGTATTACGTGTGACGGAATTCGACTTGCTGCTTTCCGACAGTGTTAGCCTTTAGTATTTCCATTTTCAGATAATGATTATGTAAAATTTCCACATAATTTCTACATTACTTTTTGTGTTCTTTACTACCTTTGGTAAAAATTAAAATTTTGAAGTATATTCCCCTGAATTTCTACCTGGCATAATTATCGGATAGCAATTATAACTTTTAAACACTTAAACTTGTGATCAAAACATAATTTTAAAAGACATCGAGCAATGAACAGCTGTTTGGAACATATGAAAAGCTCAGTTTCGTATTGAGAAGAATTTCTTTGGAAACAAGGCCGCAGATGTTTTTTGGAAAGAATAAGTACCAACTAGATGGAAAGCTTGACGGACAAATGATTCGTTCAGGTATTAGTGAACCGAGATAGATTTTGAGACAGATTTCACTTAGTATAACGCGAAGGCTCCAAATTCTAAGCGGATGTAGGAGATGCTGAGAAAAATTGTACAATTGCTAACGGGACAGAAACGCACGTGCCTTTACGCGCGGACACTCGCCAAGCGTCTAAGCGTCTGCAACCGGCGTGATTTCCAAGCCGAAGCGTAACCCGTTCAAGCTTCGAAACACCGACAACTGTGTCTGGTTTTAACCGGATTTCTCACTCGACGTTCTCGTTCCCACCATCTACGTTTTAATCGAGATTCGATCCACTCCCGCGAATAAGAGCTCTGGTGAAACCTACGTTATCGGCTTGCTTCAAGTGCGAACAAATTCTTTGCGATCGACCATCGGTTGCAATTTCAAATTTTTGACGNTAAATTTTATCAAATGTCTTCGCGTTACGTGATCGAGAAAGCTCAAGCATGCCGTATGCAGAAAACATGCGTAGAAAACGTAAAGTGATCCACCAATTTCGAATTGCCAAGAATATCTGGTTCCGCACTTGCGAACTGCTATAAGGACTAATTTTGTTCACGTTTCTGTCATAACGCATCTGTTCTTCGGAGTTTTTCATTCATGAATTGTCACGAAACTGTCAGTATATTCTACATATACCGCGTATTACGTGTGACGGAATTCGACTTGCTGCTTTCCGACAGTGTTAGCCTTTAGTATTTCCATTTTCAGATAATGATTATGTAAAATTTCCACATAATTTCTACATTACTTTTTGTGTTCTTTACTACCTTTGGTAAAAATTAAAATTTTGAAGTATATTCCCCTGAATTTCTACCTGGCATAATTATCGGATAGCAATTATAACTTTTAAACACTTAAACTTGTGATCAAAACATAATTTTAAAAGACATCGAGCAATGAACAGCTGTTTGGAACATATGAAAAGCTCAGTTTCGTATTGAGAAGAATTTCTTTGGAAACAAGGCCGCAGATGTTTTTTGGAAAGAATAAGTACCAACTAGATGGAAAGCTTGACGGACAAATGATTCGTTCAGGTATTAGTGAACCGAGATAGATTTTGAGACAGATTTCACTTAGTATAACGCGAAGGCTCCAAATTCTAAGCGGATGTAGGAGATGCTGAGAAAAATTGTACAATTGCTAACGGGACAGAAACGCACGTGCCTTTACGCGCGGACACTCGCCAAGCGTCTAAGCGTCTGCAACCGGCGTGATTTCCAAGCCGAAGCCGTTCAAGCTTCGAAACACCGACAACTGTGTCTGGTTTTAACCGGATTTCTCACTCGACGTTCTCGTTCCCACCATCTACGTTTTAATCGAGATTCGATCCACTCCCGCGAATAAGAGCTCTGGTGAAACCTACGTTATCGGCTTGCTTCAAGTGCGAACAAATTCTTTGCGATCGACCATCGGTTGCAATTTCAAATTTTTGACGGATTTTTACTTTAATTCTAAACTGCATAAGTGAATTTTGCTGCGACAAAGACTATTTCAAATATAATATTTAACTAGTTCTGAAGTTTTTATTCCCCTCTTTTCAGTTTAAGGTTTTTCACTGAGAACATTGTTAAAGAAGAGAGATTTGTTTACCTCATGTTATAGGAGGCGACAGCTGTAGCAAGATCGGATGCTGCGAGCGCTGATAGAGATCCATCGAAATCAGCAGCAAGATGTTCAGCCAGTTCCTCCACTTGTGGTGACCATCCTTGTCCAGAACCATTGGTCCCAACCGATCCTGTGAACATCAAAGAATCCAGTTAAATACATTATTGTTTCATCATGAAAAACAAGCCGCCCTTTCTTGTAAAAGAGATAAAAAACAACAGAATTCTCAGAGTTCTCGGAAATCAAAACCTAAATTTGGCTAATTCCATCCCGTACAACCTTGTACGTTAGCGTAATTGTTGTAAAACTGATGGTGCATGGCGCTAATCCTAGACTTGGTGTCCTGGAGAGCTATAACTGTGTTTCGTCGTCGATTCTTCGAAGTTATAGGAGAATAACGTCGATTATGTAGCAATGGCAGCCTTGCACTCTCTACTTCACACCACTTCATTCTATTTTTCTCGGTAAGAGTTAAATAAACAAGTACACCTGGAGGAACACCACCGAAATGAAAGTGACTGCGAGCACCTCCACGAAGTTTGTTTGAGACGAAGAACTAGAGTCGGTTTTTCTTCTCTCTTTCCCCGGATGCCGAGAGGATGCATACTCGAGAGTTATCAGTTTCTTTAACCACGTGGTTCAAAAGGCGTCGAACAATTGCAATACGCAACTTTTGGTACTCGTTAGTCTCGATACGTTCTTCGTAGCAGCATCTGCTTCTACTGATATGCGCCGATAAAGTTCGACTTTTGGCGAAGAATACGAACAGCCCTCTTTAACACGAGTGGACCTTTCGATTTCATATTCATCTTGGGAATATTTCTTAAACTCTGGTGATTTAGTGGCTTTTGATAATAAAATTAGATAGCTGTCATGGATTAATTAATGTACCTCGCAATTTGTGTATTGTAAATTAAATATTGGTGGTTCAGAAATTGTCAGTGTTTTGTCAAGTATACAACAATTATGTTTGCGTCAATTTAAAACAATAGATATTAAAACTTCCGCGATGTGAACGACTTGCGACTTGCCTATGCCTACGACTGTGTATTTGAGGTCGTTCGTACGCGACCTTTCGAATGTATCTATATCGAGAGTTGTGTTGATAGCGACGATGTGTTTAAAGACGTCAATACTCGTTACAATCGTTCATGTTCGAAAGACGAGAGAATAAAAAAGTTAATTTTATTTATATATTTTACACTTACGGTATAAGAAGAATAACGTCGATTATGTCTAAATTGAATACACAGCTGGATTTGTGGAATACAATTAAAGTTCAACCCTTCGCATTTCAGCATTAACCAACGAAGTACATAAATAATTTCAATGCAGCCTAAAATTATACTAACCATCTCTCCTAGCATGTTTCTTGTCGAGTTCCGTAATTTGTAACGGTTCTCCAGCGCGACGTTTCAGATTGCCCTGTTGACAGTTTGCGGTATTGTCGGATGATGGGCTGAGATGTTGAGGCGATTCGCTGCTCGAACGTAACTGAGCACCGTCGTCTGGCGAATCCTTTGGGGAGCTGTATTTGTCCTGCCATAAATAATTTTGTGGACTGTGATATCCCATTGTCGCCTATAAAATGTTCGATCATCGTCAGTTCACGGAACGAATCGCGTACAGCTTCACGGATTCCACGGGATGCAGCCCGATCGCGGAAAAATCTTCAACAGTTAACTATAATGCATCTACTACGACGCGACAAAAGACGAGAAGGAGAAAAGTAATTAATATCGTTAGTGTGATACTGCGAATGCGGTGGAATATTAATTGTTCAGATTAAGAATTTCTCTTACTTCGTCGCAAAGCTAATGAAAATGAGTGCCGTGAAGCATCGCGTTCAGCGCGTACCAACGAGATGATACTATTTTATCTGTAGGAGAACTGACTTACGTGTTGTGTTGCGATGGGATCACATCTGTTTTGGCGAACCGGGGACAGCTGTTCGTATGGTGGAGACGGTGTATTCGGAAACCATATCGTCCCGTTCAGAGCTTCTGCACCGCCATCCATGATGAATTGGAGTTCCATTCAACAACTTTAAATCTCGAAGCACTCGTATTCGGGGTTTGTTTTTCAAAATACACTACTTTTTGGGATATCAATTGTTTTGATCCTAATCACAATACTATTTTCGCTTTTACTGTTCGAGTGCTCTTAGATTCTTTGGAGAACGCTTTGGTGGCTTGTTTGCAAGAGAAGATATATAAGTCCAGGCTTAGAAGATCGACGATCCCCACGATGAAATTTCAGGATCAACACAAACTTGGGGACTTGGCTTTTTCACTTTTCTCTAAACGCTAATACACATTCTGTGTCTGATTGATCCCTCTACTTTTCTCCTTGCTTATTTTTGTATCGATCTCAATTTTCTCTACTTCACACGATGTCCCTAATTCTCGTTCGTTTAACCAAAACGTTCTCCTTTTTCGTGCGTCCTCCGCGTAGCTTTCTTCAGGATCGCCAAAGATCCCGGGAGTGCGCGGTGCATCACTCGACCACCATTAATTAAGGGCCGACTTGCTTCAAGGGAGAGCGATCCTTAGAACATCACGAAAAAACTGTTGTACAGTTTCTTGATGCCAGTTGTTTCGCGTTGCCGATGCGTTTCCAAGAGTGCGCAACCCCGCGACTTGAGGGACAAAAAACGCGAAAAGACGACGAATGCGTCCTCGAATACCATCGCCACACCTTGGCTGCAACGCATTTTGTTAGTAGTTTCCTCTGGAAATCTTGAAGCCTCGCGAAAGGGCAACAGTCTGCAGTTCAATCCTCTCTTTTATCGAATGTATGTGCCCTCGATTCTTCGAAGAGGAAGTCCCACGGAAATTGTAGCTCTGAGTTCAACGGTCACTCGTCACTTCTTTAGCTCGTTCGAACAGGACTTGGAGTCGAATGTAGTTTGGAAAAAACTTGTGTCGTTGAAAAGATCTTTGACAAAGATTCGTTTCGTTATTATTACGTTAAATGGGACTGTCGGTCTCAGCTAGTGTCACTGGACACGGAAGGTACGTCTTGAATTGCTTTCTAACGACTATGGCTCACACCACTTGATAGTGTCTTGGAAATCGAAGGCCTTCGCCTATCACGTCGTCACCACATTTTCAGAATCCTTCGTTCCATGGTGCCGTTCGAAAGATAAACTTGATCCAGGAGAAAAAAACGAGGCTTCGTGGTGTAAAACCAAATGGGAAATGTGTTGTTCCTCGATATTCACCAAAGTCTTCTCCACGTGAGAAAAGACGAGTCTCTCGAAGAGGTCACCCAGAAATAATGATTCTTGACCAGGTGCTAAGACCAGGAACGTTCGTTTGGATTTCCGTCTACTGCTTCCTTCCACGTCGAATCCTTTTTTCTTTATTATTCGTTAACCGCAAACAGAACGATTAGGATCTTTCGAAGAGTAACAGCCAATAAATTTGAGCCATTCAAAAGCTAATTTCGATTTTTTATCTCGAGTAGATTTTTGTTTGCAGCGCGTTAGAGAATGCGCAGTGGTGTCTAATGACTTCTTTCTTCGTAAAACACCGACGTTGAAAAGTTGTCGATTCACAAACGACGAAAGTATTCCTTTATTTACGAATTGCGAATGGCGAATCTTCGTTCAGAACTAACTGCGGAAGGAACCAAACACTTGAGCTTCCTGATACAGTTGCTTCCCTCGTATTGTTCTAGTTAATTATCGTTGCGCGCTCAGCTCCACCGCTGACCGACTTAAACCGACTGAGACGAACCGGACAGGCGGATGTCTTTTGGATCTCGAACCCTTGCGAACAACAGCGGACAGTAAATTGTGCGACACTGACGACGTCAAAAGTTTTGAACCGAATGCTCCAGCAATGTCTTCTGTCTAAGAACGATCTGGGTATCTGATCCAATCGCGACCGCCGGTATTAAAAGGCTGACCAATAGTGTCTACGCTGGAGGGTCGACCCGACCGTCAATTGGAACCACTCAGTGCTGATGAGCAAAATGTGACTCGGCTTACCTCGTAAAATCGTCCCGTATTTGGTCGCCTACTGAATTCGAATTTCGATTAATATCGGAATCGTAAATTTTTCCCAGAATGACCAGACGTGATCAAAATTCTCCTGGATCGTGTAAGTCTGCGCTCTGTTTTTACGGCTACGCTCGAATCTTTGCTATCTGCGAGGATGATGGCGACGTTTACGTCGACTTAACGAGCTGTCGCGTCGTAAAAGACGCCTGTTTGCCACGTGGATTAATTATTTTGCAAAAAGTTATCTCCGTCCTCCTGGCTTATATTATATTTTCGTTCCAAAGCTTGTAATCAAATGAAAATCGTCGAACCCCTTTCTCGGGTCAGTCGCAGAACGAACAAGTGGTAAATGTGGAAAAGCCGTGCGTTTCCGGGTGACGCTATTAGAGCCACGTGCCAGTCGGTACAACGACGAACGTGGAGTAATTCTTGGTCGTTACAAAAGCTTCTTCAAAATTATACGTAAATGTATTTGAATAGAGATTATACCGAGATTGCGAAAGAATTAGGTAATGGCGATTTACGATATTCGTTTTTTGTCAAGTGAACTGCTAGGTTGTTCTTAAGCAGCAAGCTTTAAATTTCGATGTGGTTGATCATAGCGTTGTTCAGTCCCAGAGAATCGACGAGTTAAACTAATATCGGAGATGCAGAACCTGGAACAATAAAAGCCATGTACGTCCACGGAAGGAGAACACCGAAGTGATTGGGAAGCTCTCCGTTAACGACAACGAACAGACATAGATTTCTCTCATTTCATATTTATTCTGATCGTTTAAATAAATCACTTTTACAAAATCACCATTACATGTTATCGACATTCACACGGAACTTCGTCTATCGGCAATTGTCGGCGGTTGGACAGACCGAAGCTGTGCTGAAGCGACACACATCCTGCTGTTCGTCGACTNCCGTTAACGACAACGAACAGACATAGATTTCTCTCATTTCATATTTATTTTGATCGTTTAAATAAATCACTTTTACAAAATCGTATCTCGTTACATGTTATCGACATTCACACGGAACTTCGTCTATCGGCAATTGTCGGCGGTTGGACAGACCGAAGCTGTGCTGAAGCAACACACATCCTGCTGTTCGTCGACTAACAAACGAATCGTCATGCTTCCTAATTCCCAGTACCATCGTGTTCTCGTCTATGCGTCTTCTCCGCGTCTTTACACGTACATCCGTTCAGCAAAGCTGGCCAGCTCAACGGGGTTAGACGTCTGAAGTTTCGCTGATTGAAGTTAATCCGCGAGGTCATTGTTATACGCGCTACTCGCTTCCACACAAATTGAACCGTGCATGTCTTGTACAGGAAAGCTCCGCAGAACTCTACGAGCCTCGTCGTCATCGTATCAGCGCGGCGTGCCGGTATGCTTGCACGTCACGTTCGTACGAACTGCCCACGACCGCGACCGCGGAAAAGAATACCGTAGGAAGCTTTCGACGATGCTAGATTCGGGCGGTCCTCGGAGATCAACGACCACCGGCGGATTACTTGGCGACCTTGTCCCTCGCCACAGTGAAGCGAATGAGACTTTATTCCCCCGGCGAGCTAGGTTATTCATCCGTTGGACAACTATTCGTTCTAGAACTATGACACTTCCAGAACGTACTGATCGACTCGCGTAATGGAATTATTTTCAATGTCGTCATTTCGAATTAAGACCTTCCTGCTTGATTTGTGCAATCGATAAAATGAATTTGCCTCTCAAGAATTCGTTTTACAGTTTGAGTAGTTAAATCGTTCCTCAAACCGGCGGAGATAGTTTTTAGCAATGATGTAACGACTTAAAACTGCCTTAATTAACGAACTGTCAGTTATCTCTAAGCGACGTTCGCCTCTTAGGGACAGACACATGAACAATTACTAACAGTTGAACAAATTAGATTGGCGGTTTTTATATCGTTTGGGCATCTTGCGACATCTAATTAGGTTTAATTAGAACGGTGCAGACGCGAAATTGTTAAGGAAAATGATTTTTACGATCACCCGGTTGGAAACGCGTCATTGTACAATAGACGCGAGTGTTAACTCCTCGCGTGGACGAAGAACCAGCGGCAGCATACACGGCACGGGTACGGATCTCTATTCCTGCAAATTATACTAAGACACCAAGGTCGTACGTATATCTGTCTAGTAATGGATGAATGCACGTTCGAACCACGTGTAACATCTTCTACGTCGTCGGCTTTTGATTGAAATCATAAACCGGTTGTTACATTCATGTTATAGCAACGCGACTCGGCTAAACTTACTTCGAGACAATGCCAGGGACAAATCTTTCGTGGGTGTCATTACCAAGGGTCAAAGGAATCATGCATGTTGAAGTGCATAGACAGAAATAAACATGTCTGTATTTCGGTAACGTTTATCTGTGAAAAGTACAAACGGCCTGTAACAAGACAAGATTTTTTCCGTGAATCGTTTAGACGAAAATTAATTGCAGCGAGCAAGAAGAATGAGTCAATTCATATTTCTGTGCTCGATTTCCTGCACCACGTGTCGACATTCTTGCTCCAGGATACCGCCCCATACTTGGTATCGATGATTCAACCCCGGCGTAGCGTGCAAGATCGTCTTTGACCCCAAGACCCCTGCACTCTGATTAGATATACCGTAAAATATCCTCGAAACTCTAGAATGTAGTAGTGCCATAGCGCAAAGAGGACAAGGTTCTCTAAAAAGAAACGCCCAGTAGCCTGTACACAAGTATGGACCACATTTTTCAGTATTCGTTGTTTCAGTCTGATCAGATCTGTCTGAATCTACTGTCTTTGGAGAATCATTATTCTTTCGCCCTCGTCGATGTACCGTAGATTTCAAAGATTCTAATTTTGGAAGAGTAATCTTGGATAGCGATTTCGGATAATAAAGCGGAGCCTCTTCAATATATTTCCTTTTGATCCCTCTTTCTTTGGTTACGTCATCTTCCGCTTTCTTTTGATCATCGGAAACAGAAACTCGTAAATCATCAGAATTTTGTCCCGATTTTTCGTCCATTTTCCAAGCTCCACCACCTTGGAGTCGAGCAACAAGATCTACAACTAACATAGCTGCATGCCACATTGGATGTCGGTCGATTTTCGAGGCGGCAACCGCAAGAATCCTTCCATCCTCTGGATCAACGATCAATGCACTGCCGTTACAATTCGAGTCGCCGACAGCTTCCAACCTGGCTGTCTCTATCGCGACATTCATGTACCCCTCTATCAGATCCAATTGGTGTTCTGTGAAAATCGATCCATCGACCAGACATTCAATGTTAGGATCAGGGTGAAAGTTCAAGGGCCAGATCTTTGAAGCCCGTGCCGCTTGAACTTTGGTTCTTGCTGCTCTGGCTGGTACCCTCAATATTTGAAAGTCATCTTCCAATAAGCATAAGTCGAATGCCCTTTCCTTTAATATCGTCTTCAGTTTGTCTGAGGTTAAAGTACGTTCTTC
Organism: Ceratina japonica; assembly: GCA_019453355.1. NCBI lineage: Eukaryota > Metazoa > Arthropoda > Insecta > Hymenoptera > Apidae > Ceratina > Ceratina japonica. Next base: position 25,343 of record SMSR01014301.1, read on the forward strand.
GCTCGGTTCTTCCAACAGTTCTGCCATATTTAATGGCGCCAAAAGTAGTTTGTTAGACGAGCAGCGTTTCAGGTGATGAAAGCCTGGCAAAACGGACGAAATGCTTTTGATAGCAGTCGAGATATCCCTTTTCTGCTTAAGTAGACCCACGTAGACGTCTTCGAGGGGCGGATCGTCCGTGAGGTCAGAGCCTAAAATCGGTCTTGCTGTCCAACACCGAGCCGTGGCTTCCAGTTTTCTCTCCTTGGGACACTTGGCCGAGGCGATTGCCATCTTCCTGAAAAGATGGTGCCTTCACTTTTCGTCGGTATACATCTTCATCGTCGTTTTCGAATCTCTATCTTCGGACTCTTTAATAAATCGTCTCTTCTACGAAACGTAATTTTCGACTATCTTATTCTATGCTTGAATCCGTGCTGCAGGAATCGGTACACGAGAGGCGGAAGAACGTTCACGGCGAACGTGATTCGTGGGAGAAACATAGTTCGTGGCGGTGCACTTGGTGCGGTTCGCAGGAGGAGAAGCGATTTTAAATTGCTGTCAAGTTGGGCCACGGTCGGATCGATTGTCAGAGTTAGGCGCAATTGTACGACGTCGATCCGCTAACGGGAGAATAAGGTCTTTTGTTGCCACGCCGTCCCGATCCTGTGCCGATCGCTTTCTAATTTAAATGCGAAACCCGTCGAGGGTTTCCCTTACACTAACAACGCATCATTGTGAAATCTCACGATTTTCTCTGGTTTCATGATCAAAAGAAGAACAGATATCAACATAAATAATGAATTTGGCCTTCGGGTGACCCATAAGACGGTCGGAGTCTACGAACTCTGTTTTATCGGAATACGTTCAGAACAAAATGCAGAACTATGGGATAGACTGACTAAAACTAACGATTCGACGACGAGATTCGGAAAATATTTGCTAACGCTGCTTACCGTATCGTATTATCAGGAGAATGAGACACCGTGTAAACTGGGTTTTCCTGAGGGAGAATGATGAATGAAGATTCTTTCAAAATATTTTGTAATTTTTAAATTGAGCGTAGATGTTAAAAAATTTTTAATGTGCAGCGTTATTTCGTATTAAATAAATGTTCGCTAATTATGATGCGTTAGTATCCAAAACGTGATTCAAGGGGCTTGGGAAGTCGCATCTTAAAGCGTATTAACTGTCCACCGGGAGGAAAATATGCCACGGTCGGATGTTCTGTGAATGGATAAATGAGTGCACAGGACAGATTAAATTATAAAACGTTCATAGCGTAATAGCGAGCCGCGAATACGAGGTTATTGTTAAAGATGGTCATTAGGCGAATGATAATTTTATTATGTTATCACTGTGAAAGAACGCGATGATCGTGTGAGTTTTATTTGAACTTGTTGAAAACGAAATATGAACATGCAAATATGTATGTGATTGATGGTTGGAAGTTACGTAAAATCATGTTTCATCTGTTTCCTCTTTCATGACTCTTACCATCAAAAAAACTTGATACGATCCAGGAAGAGTGAAAAAAAAAATTTCTGAGATGTTCGAATCATTCATTCGAAATGTAAAAAGTACAGAGTCTGCGGCTTTATGTTTGTTGATAACAGAGACGGTAGCCGAATCAAGTCAAATTTCGCGCCTCGTTACGTCAACCAAGATGGTGTGGCATATTCGTGCGAAGCATGTATCTTATATAACAGAAAAGAAACAATAAACAGATTCGAGTGACGCAGCACGCGTGAACGTAAACTGTACAGGCGAATGCACTCGGTCAACACTGTCGACGCAATTAATGTGCTGCTGTAATAAATAAATTTTAATCGATCGAAATGTTGCCTCTTAATCGGGAGGTGGATTTTTTAATGGATCCTGTTCACGTGCCAATATGTCTTCCCTGGCCTTGAATCGAGATGTGACACGCGTGTCCCGCATCTTTCACGCTTGTCAAATAAAAACAAACCGACCGGATCGGGAAAACCGTGTTCCGCCGCAGGAAAAGTAGGACGATCGTGACACAGGCGTGCGTGTACACACTCTACGAGACGCAGTGCCGAAAAATCGATGAAAATCCTTACCTGCTGCTGTATGAGAGCGTACTGTCCGACGCCTGTTTTCCGCTTCAAATTCTTTCCCGTTTGATGACGAACAGGTGGATCGGTTATCAGCCACACCTTGTACACCTTTCGATACTTTACACACGAAGCACGACACAAGAATACTAGGGAAACGCACGTGAATATATCCGCGGAGATGGACGTTTACAGGAGGTCGACTTATACCTGCTTCGCGATTAGGAGTTATCGGCACTACTGGCGCGCCCTCTGTCGGTAGCCAGTGCAAGTTGCCGACTGGAGAGGAAGGGAAACACAACCGTGCTACGCTCCTTCTTGTTTTTCTATTTTTTCTTATCAACACGTTGTAATCCTGTTAATGACATGTCGAATTGACTACTTCAATCATTCCTGAACACCGTGAAGCGATGATTTTCCTTTGATCCACGACACGTTTTATCTATTTTTGTGTAAGTAGTAACGCGATCTTTCACATGCTTGCGATCTCGTGTTTATATGTCTACATTGTTAGATCGCGATTTTCTAATTGACCGTTTTTTCTTTTTACATAAAGATGACAAAAAACAATAGAAAAGTAATCAGTCCTTATGTTATTGTTCAATATGAACAGACGGAGACGCGCAAACAACGACGTGACAGAATCATCCGACTTACTGATGTTTGGCGCGAAAGTGGATTATGGCGTCATCAGAATTCCTTCACCTCGCGAACCGTGGCAGATGAGCTTCAGTCTTCGAATCTGTGAGTACATGTTTTATTCATAATTGTCAATCATCTCGCTTGTAAATGATCGTGTGCCCTCTCTGATCGATGCTTTAACATCGCTGCGAAACTTTTATATTCCCATTAACTATTATTACGATTGTTTAACGAGGGGAAGATGCTTCTTTGTAAGTACGAACGGTACATAGTAGTTTACGATGCGGCAGAAATCATGCTATAACGAAGTCATTACTGTATACATATCTTCTGGCACATCACGTGAAGACGTTCGTGAGAACGAATGTCGTTTGCCTTGAACGTAAGAAAGCGAAGGAAAATTGGAAAATCGGAGATAGTTTAATATCAAGCATTTACATAACGATGTGATTTATACATAGTTTGAACGATACGCAAGTTTAGGAAAGTCACGACTGCAGTCTTGTTGAAATTAATCGCGTCGGCTTATGCAACACATCGAGCCGTCGATGTCCGATTAATGACGCGATTATTCATGGGAAGTTCGCGTATGTCTCGAAGTTCTCGAAGTACCTTAAATACGTTATTGCTGCATCGTACAGATATTCCATCTGTTCCTGAAATGAAAACAGACGCGAGTTATACTAGTGTAGACTTCAGGCACATTTTCGAGAAATATGCTGTGAATAATAGTTCGAATCGAATTACCAAAGAGTTGACGAAATCGGGCCGCGATTTTCTGACCGTGCGAATTGCCAAGCAAACGTCGCATTCACTTTCTATAGTCATTCTTTTTAGCAGGAAACTTAAGGCTAAATAAAGTCCGCAGCCGGTTACGCCGTCGCTAATTAAAAATAAACATTTTAGCGTATCTAGCGCTAACTGTTCGATGTATATGAAGATATTCTTGGAAATTTAATGCGCTCTTACTGGCAGAGAACAACGATAGGTCCCTCCCCTCGCGATATTCTCATCGCCGTTTTCCAAAGCGTTACCAGCGACATGGTTTCGGGAGGATCTCGATTTCTGCCAGCTTTCCACTTGGTGGAGCACAAAATTGTTACCTCTTGTTCTGTAACAGGCTTCTAAAATCATATAAAAGAATTAGTAACATTCTGTTTGACTTACCCGCAAATTTTATGACTCACTTCTGAATTATCGATCAGTATCAAGTCTTGTGTTGTATAATGTTCAGATTCAGTAAACTCTTTTGCACGAATGTTTATGTAGGGTACCGGTTTGAATTCTCCACATGGAACAATGGGACAGCATGTCTAAAAAATGTTTGATTCGATAATACAAAATTCATAAAAATATGTATTCAATATTTTTATTAAATACTGTATCTGTCAAATCTGGTGGTTGCAGTACGATGATGAGTTCCACTTTATACTCCGCGATCATTCTCCAAAAATCGCTAAATGTCGTGGTCATCGGTAACTGCGTGGCTAGATACTGATTCTGCAGTCTTACACCGTCTACGTAAACAGCGGCTATGTAATCGCTGTCCTCGTCTGTCGGCGGATATCTCTTTAAATATAGCCTGTTGACATTCGCTGCGAAATAATTATTGCGTTATTGCGTCCAGGCGCTATTAATATAAGAATAATTAAGAATTATGAGATCATTTTCGAACCTGAAACCAATTCTGGAAATCTGTGTTTGGCAAGGTTCCGTTCTGACAGAGTTTGTTGATTAGCCGGTGGTCGAAGAGCTTTATCTTGCCAAGTTACTTTTTCTAAACTTTTTAAATAAATCCTCTTAATACAATTAGTCATCAATATTTGGACAAGTTCTTATGACACTTCTTTTTATAAACATTCGTTTTATAAACAGAATATTAATCAATTGCTAAGAAATACCTATCTCGTTGAATTCCCAAATGTTCTTTGAGGCTTTTAATTTTTGCTGGTAAAGATTCGTTGCATGGCAAAGAGGTGGGTAAAGATAGTAAACTCTCCACGAGTATTAAATGCGCTAACAAGTATTGTTGTTTATTGTCCACCATGTTAGGCCTCTGACTCCTGATCACCTTTGCTTCCGAGAATACGTCTATTACCTAAAAATATTCGTGAACTATGTGGCATCGCTTTTAAAAGCAGTGCGGGGAATCTTTGAAAAATATTTCACCCCTTCTGCGGCAGCCCGTCGGAGGCAAATGTCGCATAAAATAATAGTTCCAGTTCTACCGACACCTGCGCTGCAGTGGACCACAACTGGTCCATTTCGAAGTGGCGTTGCCAAAAGCTTCTTTAAATATGTTACCACCGAATGCGTAAATAAGGGTACTCCATGATCTGGCCACGCTGTATAATGCAAGTGCTCGATCTAATTTTTAAACACCGCCGAAGGTGAATTTAAGTTGGGAAATATGGAGGTATAATACATTGTTGTTTTTAAAAATTGGAATTTTGTGTTTTACCTTACGGGCTTCATCTCCGTACGTTACGTGCAATGTACGAATTGTATAATGTGCAAACACAGTGTTGTTTGCATTGAAAACTATTATATCGCCGTACTTCTTCTTTTTCCCGGTATCAGGCCAGTATTGCTCACATTTTGTCTACACGGAAGATCTATTTACTAACTAGCTGAATAAATCTTGAGCGTAAACGTTACCTTTCCTCCTTCGATTAGATTCGCAATCATGCAAATCACGTAAGTCTCTTCCTGCCAGACCATTCTCCAAAAATCGATCACTGTATTAGCTTTTGGTCCTTGCGTTGCAATGTAGAATTTGTCTTTTTTATAGCCCTGTAAATATTACACGTTTTGCATTTCTTAAAAATATGCTCAATTATAATTTCTTGCATTAAATGTTACTACCTTGATGTAATTAGCGTTAATGTAATCCGAGTAAGGATCGTCTGGAAGTTTTTCCAATACTACGCGATTCTCATCGTCTGTGATATGTCAACATTAGGATTATTCATTAAAAATTAATTATTTGAAAATAATAATAATTACATACACGCTATGAGATTTGCATATCGATTCTTCGATTTGTTTTCCGGCAGCTTTCCGTACTCCCACGATTTTATTTGTCCTCTTGGAAGCGTCTTTTACGAAACAGGAACAAACAGTTCATAAAATTTATAAATCTTATTGTATCGTATAAAATTCTGAAGCTGCGAAATAACTCACGCTGTACTGCTTATCCAACAATCCAGAATCAATAACTTGCCTCACATAGTCTTCGAAATCCTTCACCTTTACCAGTGACATTCGTTCTTCTCTCTGCTGGTTATTAATATCGTTCACATGCATCGCGTTGCCGTCGTGAGGTGTGCTTACGCGTGATAGAAATTCTTTATCCGACAAAGTCGAAGCGCTAGTTAAAGATCGGCTGGAACAAGACGGGTTCAATTTCACTTCGGCACTTTTACTATTGTACACAAAACCCACTTCTCTTTGTANACAGGCGTGCGTGTACACACTCTACGAGACGCAGTGCCGAAAAATCGATATGAAAATCTTTACCTGCTGCTGTATGAGAGCGTACTGTCCGACGCCTGTTTTCCGCTCCAAATTCTTTCCCGTTTGATGACGAACAGGTGGATCGGTTATCAGCCACACCTTGTACACCTTTCGATACTTTACACACGAAGCACGACACAAGAATACTAGGGAAACGCACGTGAATATATCCGCGGAGATGGACGTTTACAGGAGGTCGACTTATACCTGCTTCGCGATTAGGAGTTATCGGCACTACTGGCGCGCCCTCTGTCGGTAGCCAGTGCAAGTTGCCGACTGGAGAGGAAGGGAAACACAACCGTGCTACGCTCCTTCTTGTTTTTCTATTTTTTCTTATCAACACGTTGTAATCCTGTTAATGACATGTCGAATTGACTACTTCAATCATTCCTGAACACCGTGAAGCGATGATTTTCCTTTGATCCACGACACGTTTTATCTATTTTTGTGTAAGTAGTAACNCGTTTTTTCGCTCAGGTAGCGAGGGAATTTCTCGTCGGTGCATGCTTCTGACCCGTTTACGATCACGTGCATTGTGCTGTTTTTCGTGTCATTTAGAATTTTAGGAATGTGTAACAAAATCGTCGAATCTGAATCGCGTACTTCTGTTCTCAACTCTTCTTCGAATTTCATACCTAAAGACGTTTCCACTTTTGTAACTTTCGCTTCGCCATACACTTCCGAAATCGTAACAGCCCGAATGGAAATTTTATAAGCAGACGAGGGTAACAGATACAATTTTTCGTTGTACATTAATCGATACTCGTCGATTTTGTATTCATGAATGACGCCTTTTTGGGATCGTTGAATTTTCATTCTGAGATCCGACCACATCATTTGAGTGCTGATTATGAATTTCTGCACGTGGCCGCCTGTTCTCCAAGGATGGGACCAAGTCAGGTTTACTACGCCTTCCTCGAGATTCTCGACGAGGAAAGTCTCTGGTGCTTCGGGGGTAATATCAGTCCAAGTAATTTGCACGAGTGTCGCATTACCTGGCATTGACACATTTACGTTCACTGCCGAGACCTGAAACACATTTATTAGCATTATTCGAGATTAATAATTCCAGTGAGAGATTCCAACGGCAGCTCTCTGCGTACACTAATGGAGTTTCTTTCTGGATCAAGCTGTTTAACAGTCGCACAGACGTGTGTACTCCACAGATCACAACGATCTGCTGCTCGTATCTCCAACACGGTTTTGCAAGTCGAGTGGCATTGGCTGACGATATAACTTGCTAGCTCTCCATTCATAGGCGGTTTTGGTTCTAGCCATCTTAAATGTATATGTTTAGTTTCGAAATCGACTTCATAAATTTCGAGGAACCTTATTGGTGGCGGAGCTAATATAAATAAATTCCGACCGTCATATTTTTATAATCCGTCATATTTTTATAATTATAGATTTGTAGGATGTGTAGTCTGACCTTTAGGAGGAGTAGTAAATGCTAGGCTATTGTATCGATATGGATTATGTTGCTTATTATAATCCCTGATTGCGTAAATCCGTGCTTCGTATGTTTCGGAGCCGTGGAGGTCGCTGTCCAAGTTAAGAGAATATTTTACNAAAGTCTCTGGTGCTTCGGGGGTAATATCAGTCCAAGTAATTTGCACGAATGTCGCATTACCTGGCATTGACACGTTTACGTTCACTGCCGAGACCTGAAACACATTTATTAGCATTATTCGAGATTAATAATTCCAGTGAGAGATTCCAACGGCAGCTTTCTGCGTACACTAATGTAGTTTCTTTCTGGATCAAGCTGTTTAACAGTCGCACAGACGTGTGTACTCCACAGATCACAACGATCTGCTGCTCGTATCTGCAACACGGTTTTGCAAGTCGAGTGGCATTGGCTGACGATATAACTTGCTAGCTCTCCATTCATAGGCGGTTTTGGTTCTAGCCATCTTAAATGTATATGTTTAGTTTCGAAATCGACTTCATAAATTTCGAGGAACCTTATTGGTGGCGGAGCTAATATAAATAAATTCCGACCGTCATATTTTTATAATCCGTCATATTTTTATAATTATAGATTTGTAGGATGTGTAGTCTGACCTTTAGGAGGAGTAGTAAATGCTAGGCTATTGTATCGATATGGATTATGTTGCTTATTATAATCCCTGATTGCGTAAATCCGTGCTTCGTATGTTTCGGAGCCGTGGAGGTCGCTGTCCAAGTTAAGAGAATATTTTACAGTTTGTTTTACAATAACGGCATTCTCCGCCGCTTTGCTAACACCGGTAACATTAATTCTTGCGATAATAGGACCGGAAATTGTAGTGCAATCCTCTGGTGCGTCCCACATAAGCACGTAATCGTGAAATCTTAAATTTTTATAGACGGCCGTTGGCATTTCTAAAAATATCAAACTAGTTTAATAAAAATGTTGAGCTCGATAAGACCATAGTTTTACAGCAAGGAAGAAACGTTTACCTGTTTGATTAGTAGAGAATTCTACTTGTGCTTTTAATCCGCGGTGGGAAGTGTAGGCTACGATTTCTGCGACGTAAGACGCATAGGGTCTCAGGTGTGAAAATGCAACACTATGAGACACAGTAGACATAATGACACCGTCGTTTTTAGGCGATGGAATCTTCAGATCGTCACAGCCGAAATACGTTTTGATCTTCAAACACATTAACATATTATGAATTATTTGATGAATACTCATGATTGTGTTCAATTACCTGCAGCGCAACTTTATATTCTCCTATGATTCCATTCGGATATAACGGAGGATACCATTTTAATATTATTTCCTCACTTGACGGAAATATTTTAGTAACATTCCTTACTTCTGATGGCACTGTTGATATAAACAGATATATTTATCTCAAACACTATAGCATTGATAAATCAAATTAAGAAATAAAATTACCTCCGTCGAGAGTGCGAACTTTCTGTGAAAAGAGAATCGCTATTCCTTTGCTGACCGTGATTTTATATAAGTTGTAGGATGTCAAATGCGTAAACTTGTATGGTAATTTAGTCAGACTTCCTCTGCTTATTTCAGTGTTTGTTTCAAGATTCTCAAATACGAAGTCGTACCATGTACTTGGACAAGAATATAAAGGATCCTAAAACAATGATAGCTATCGTTGTTAGTCTCTGCCGTACATTTCTTCAGTGTGAAATAAGTGATTAATAACATACCACTTCTTTACTCTTTGTTAGTGCCAGACTAGTGTTTCCTACTTCTATTTCGAAGTTCGTAGTTGCTGAATAAATTCAGAATTTTATTTCCATTATGAAACCGCTATGTTTTAATTAGAGATACATTAAGTGTAAGTATAATACGAATGATTGCTTACAAGTGCAGCGAGTTGTGAAATTGGTCCATTCTCCGTGTATACTGTGATTGTTGACTGTTAACGTGCAAGAAATTCTGTAAGATATGCCGGGTTCCAACCGATCAAAGTATCCCATTATTGTCGAACTATTATCAAAGATTTCATTATAATCTCCAGTTTGAAGCTTTCCTCCTTTCTGACAAATCAATGCAGTCTTTGATACAGTGGGAACAGTAAATTTAACTTTATTTATTTGTAATTAAGTATTAATAAAATTCGATTACCTGCAGAACGTATTGATACCCGGAGGGTAACAATTTATATTCTTCTTTCATCGGAAGAATAACGCGGACGATCGTTTCGTTAATAAAATCAATCTTTGGTGCCGATGGGGCGTCGATCCCTTAAAAAGTATGTATCAATATTTACATCTCATTAATCCATCCTATCAATATATCATTTCACTACCTCTTTTACAAAAGGGTGGTATGTAAAATCGTTTAGAATTATCGCAGCCTGTTTTACAGTAGCCCGTTAGAAAATCACAATTGTCATTATGACACAAGCCGCAGATTTTGTTGCAACCGTACCCATACAGACCGACGTCACAGTCTGCAATCAAAATCTATTAATAAAAAGGTCCGTCTCTCGGTACTCCACTTTGTAGTGCTCGATCTTTACAAGATTGGCAGTCCGTTCCCAGAAATCCTGCTGGACACGTGCAACCCTTCGTATCGCAAATTACTGTTCCTCTGCAGTCTGCATTGTTCTCCAAATGTTCGTAGCAATTTATGGAACAATAAGGACCCACCTTACCCTTAGGACAAGCCGTATCATCTACGAGAATCATTTAAATTTCAATTATCGTCTCGGGAAAGAAGCAGTATGCGATATATTACCGAATGCTTGATCAATTTTAATATCAGACACGACATTGACAACGGTGCTTTCATTATATGACAATTTTTGACACGTCACGTTTGGCCAGAAATATTTATAATCATGGTAATCTTGCGTAGCTTCCATGGTACTGTATCTTAAAGCATCTAATTCAAAATGTACTTATTAGAGTTAGTTAATCCATTTGTTAATTAAACTTTATCGAGCTAGCGTAACAGAGACACACCCACTGGTGGACACTTGCGAACGTTTGCCACGGCAAACAGTAATTCGCTGAGAGCCATATCCTCAACGCCTGGTATTAGTTTAATTTTGACAGATTTCCCAAAGTCAGATGAAATTGTTTTATTGATTCGAACGTATTGCCATGTCGCCAGTTTGTGGACACCATTTACCGTCGATCCTTCTACTATTTCTACGCTCTCTTCGTTATTTTCATGAGTCGTGTTAATCAACATTATTTCCATCTTACATTCCGCGCACAGACCAATTATTAATTCTATACAAAGATTCCTAGATTCCATGTTGAAAATAGGACTCGTTAGGTCCGATTTTAAATCGGTCGTGTGAAAAAAACTATCTGAAATACATTACGTTATATAATTATGTACATCGTATTACCTGACTAATCGCGATCAGATCTGAAACGAATAGCTTACATGTATGAAATCGGAAAAGCATATACTTGGGACTTCTTACGAATAAATTATAATAAGGAGTTCGATCTCGTGACCGTCCATCGTTGTCTGTATATGTCATCAACAGCTTTTCGGTATCGTAAACTGAAATAGTTTTCGAATTTTCGTCCCATGTGATGATAAACGTCTTCCACTCAGTAGCAGAAAGAGTCTCGTACTACATCGCAATGCACAATAATGTGACTTTAGTTACACGTAAAAGAAGATTCAGCATACTTTATTGAAGTATAGAATAATTACGAAATAGGAAGCTTGAATTTGAGCACACGTGGGCTCGATTGGATAAGTCATAGGCTGTGGTACTCCCATCGCACATTTACGAATCACGGATTCCTTATTAGACCATCCACCGATAATGATCCAATAACAGAAATTTACGTTATAGCGTTCGGTGTCACAAAACAAAATATGAGCGTCTGTTGATCCACGAATCGAGACCACAAAGGTACCAGATTTTCGTAACTTGTTTAACAGACGATATTCGTTCAGACTGCCAAAATTATTATACTCTGTGAAGCCTGCAAATTTGATCGTAAATGTTAGTTTTATAGTTTAACGGAGTCACCAGCAAACTATTCAAATCGAACCTTCCCACCGGCGATCAAACACCGGACCCATGGGTGTTTTACGAGAATTTGTCAGATTCCAGCCCGTGGCGTTCCATGTTTCCATACAACTATCGTGCGCGTTTAAATCGCAATCTATTTCTTCTTTTTTATATGTACTTAGATACTGAAAATCTGTGACACACGATTATTCTAAAGTTCCAATAAATTTTTCCAATGGGAACTTACCAGTATTTCCGCCTCTATCGGACAACTCATACGAAGGGTACACCCAATTTAAATTACTATTCCATATTAAACCTCCACCGTCGTCCTCCGATACGCACAACAGTTTTCTGCTACTATGTGTATACCTCGCAGAATTTTCTTTCCCTCTTAGCACTGTCAATCGACCAGAAATTATAGTTTGTTGCGTCACGATAATTAGTAACACCAGCACCTTCATTGTAAATTGTTTTACTGTGCAGAATTCTTTCGTATTATCACTATTACAATAAAATGGCTTCACTACGATTAAAGATAACCGCTAAGAGGATGAAGTTTTGTTGTCACACTATAGATTTAAATCATGCGAGGCAGCAAACGTTGATCGCGCTCGGAACTCGGAAATGTAAGATTCTATAAGAGGCAAAGGAACTCGACTTCCTCGCTACTGACGAACTCGCGATAAGGAGCATATCCTGTTGTGACAATAATAGAGAGTGACAGTTGTACAAGAACGTTTGACTAAAATGGACGCGTTGAGATATGTACTTATTCAAGGGAGATGAGTCGTTGACAGAGATAATTGTTAGATATATTTATTTGAAAATCGATAAAAGAATGTACAGGATTATACAAAAATACAATGTTGCATTTAGATATTTCTTGTATATGAGCATGTATTATAAATTTATTCGCCTTAAAACAATCTTACATTATGAACTTAAATTAAATATATTTTACGCTATCATTATTAACTCTCGTACGATTCTACTCTTGACCAAACGGCAGACTAGGATTTCGATATTGACAATTTTTCTGTTACAAAAATAATTCCAATTGATACCCGCGCTTAGAATCATTTTTAGAAAAATATGAGCGTTGGAAAATTAGGGCGAAAGTCGAGGAATCCATGAGTGAACTCTTCTATGTCGACCCAAGCTACATCTTGGTGATAAGAGTGCCAGCAGAGCTAAGGTAGCGCCCAGTAAAGAAACTCCGCATAAAGCTCCGGCTGTAATATCGTGAAGAGGGGTGCCAGGTTTCGGAGATTTAGCAGCGAGTAGCAAGAGTCCTGCACAGCTAAGCGCTGATAACCCTGCGAGCCCGAGTCCTGTCCAAGTTTTCCTCAGTGTCCTACAAGCGCCAGCCAAGGCACAGCAGGCTCCACAGCCCGCGGCACTGTCGTAATAATATCTGGAAATAAACGTTTGCGACCTGTTTAGCGGTTGACGACAGCGTTTGATAAAATCTAAGGGAATGAAAGTCTTTTTGTTCGATTGCTATTACCTTCTTCCTTGCGTCCAGGACAGGTATATCGCCAAACCGCAAGTTAGGGTACCCACTAACATTAATAAGAGCGGCGCGTTCCTCCTATCGTTTTTCTCCAAACCGCTAGCCAAGGTTGTGTTTGCGTCGCTGTTTGGTGGCGACAGCGGTGGAACCTATATAAAAGATGACCACATGATTGGATCATTGTTTCATTCCGCCTTCTACTCGGTTACGCAATCGACCGTAATGCAATTCACTTACCACTGCGGTTCTGGCGATAAAGGCACTTTCTACGCTGTGATAGCCGTTCCTCTTCTGTCCTGCGGGTATCATTTGATACTTCGGTGAACCGGACACCATCGGCATAGATTCCGGCCCGTCCATGTACGCGTAACGTGGTGGTAGGTCGCTGTGACCCATCGACACAAGGTCGACCGGAGCTGTGCCGACGTATCGCAGTCTTCCACAGTTGCTCGCTGGACAGAGGTCCTGCTGTCGGGCCGAGTTTTCTAACAACGGTAGACATCTTCGCGCTGACGATTCTTTGTTCGGGGTGGACGTCTGTGGGCCCGCGGGGAACCCGCGATTTTGCGGAGTTCCTTGCGGAGTGCTACGGCTGGGGCTGAACGTCCGGCCTACATTTGCGTAAAACACAAATTTTTATTTTTTCTCTGCAATCGTATGAAACGGGTATTCGCTAAAGGAATGCATACCGGTTGGGGAGCCGCCCGGTGTAAGTGCTCTTCTTTGTGGCGTACCGGATTGATTGAACGACTGGTGCCTCTTCGGAGAGAAGGTTCTTTCCTCGGATCTGGAGCGAGGTTTCCTGGGAGTGGTCAATATCTCGTGCAGCTTCTGCGTCGCCAAATTATTTCTCGGCGAGACCGATAGTTCCTGGCCGTTCCGTTCCGGAAGAGCCGGAGGATCTTCTTCTT
>SMSR01014301.1:40264-211269 GCA_019453355.1 Ceratina japonica
GGAATGAAAGTCTTTTTGTTCGATTGCTATTACCTTCTTCCTTGCGTCCAGGACAGGTATATCGCCAAACCGCAAGTTAGGGTACCCACTAACATTAATAAGAGCGGCGCGTTCCTCCTATCGTTTTTCTCCAAACCGCTAGCCAAGGTTGTGTTTGCGTCGCTGTTTGGTGGCGACAGCGGTGGAACCTATATAAAAGATGACCACATGATTGGATCATTGTTTCATTCCGCCTTCTACTCGGTTACGCAATCGACCGTAATGCAATTCACTTACCACTGCGGTTCTGGCGATAAAGGCACTTTCTACGCTGTGATAGCCGTTCCTCTTCTGTCCTGCGGGTATCATTTGATACTTCGGTGAACCGGACACCATCGGCATAGATTCCGGCCCGTCCATGTACGCGTAACGTGGTGGTAGGTCGCTGTGACCCATCGACACAAGGTCGACCGGAGCTGTGCCGACGTATCGCAGTCTTCCACAGTTGCTCGCTGGACAGAGGTCCTGCTGTCGGGCCGAGTTTTCTAACAACGGTAGACATCTTCGCGCTGACGATTCTTTGTTCGGGGTGGACGTCTGTGGGCCCGCGGGGAACCCGCGATTTTGCGGAGTTCCTTGCGGAGTGCTACGGCTGGGGCTGAACGTCCGGCCTACATTTGCGTAAAACACAAATTTTTATTTTTTCTCTGCAATCGTATGAAACGGGTATTCGCTAAAGGAATGCATACCGGTTGGGGAGCCGCCCGGTGTAAGTGCTCTTCTTTGTGGCGTACCGGATTGATTGAACGACTGGTGCCTCTTCGGAGAGAAGGTTCTTTCCTCGGATCTGGAGCGAGGTTTCCTGGGAGTGGTCAATATCTCGTGCAGCTTCTGCGTCGCCAAATTATTTCTCGGCGAGACCGATAGTTCCTGGCCGTTCCGTTCCGGAAGAGCCGGAGGATCTTCTTCTTGCAAAGGCACTCTGCTATAACGACCTAGTAACACATTCACGTTTTATCCTGTCTATCCTCGCACGATCGTAAAACTTTTACTTTCTACCGCCGATCGACTTACCTTGTGGAGTGTTGACGTGGCCCCGCACCGGCGATACACGTGTTCCCGTGTTCCACGCGATCTCTTCGTCTTGGAAATCCTGATCACCCGGTACAAAGGCGTATCTCCCGCCGTTGTTTCGACAATTTTGCATCTGCTTTTCCCGCCCGTCGTCTTGGTTGGCCGCTAGCGCGGAACGTTGTTGCACCTGCTGGCGTGGAATGAACTCGTACCTCGAGGAACCCCTCCTCTGCATGTGACCCTTCTGCTCGTCTTGTATGTACTCGTACCTTGAACTTTGATTATACATCCCGCGGTGTTCCTCCACCGGAACGCTTCCATACCTCCGATGCGTAGGGTTACTGTTTTCTTCGAGGTAACAGTATCTGTCTCTGGTATCGCGGCTCTCGATTCTGACTTCGGTCGGCTCCTGGAACGCGAGGTTGCTCTGGCCACCGATGCATTGTAACTGCAACGGGGGAGGTGGCGGCGGCAGGTCGTCGCCGCTTTGAAACTGAGGCGGCGGCGGCAGATCCCCAGTTTGATCCTCCGGTATGTATTCCGATTGACGGCAAAACGAAGGATTCGTGTAACAATGCACCGGTGCGGGTTCCGATATTTGGGCCATCTTCTTATAATTTCGTATCACTCGGTAACGTTCGTCCAACTTTGATTAATGTCTCTCGCGTTTTTGCCGGTCGTTCCACTCGGCACGACGCACGCTATCTTGATAGTTGGCGTGCAGCACTTGGATGTAAACGAATGACTCTTTATTAGCGCGCGGACGACGTTCGTCACGCGAGTTTCAGGCTTCTTGCGGCGATCATCGTTCGGACACGCGTCCAACAATTGCGTATTCCCATTCACGACTGATTTTTTTTATTCACAAGGATCAGTAAAGCGCTGCTCACGTAGGACGGCGGTGTCCAAGTTTCTAACGAGAAAGTTACCGTCTGTACAGGAGGCGAGATCTCTTGCGCGCAAATACGGATTGCTTTGCACATTTTCTTCTTTAGTTTCTATTTATTCCCGAAAATATCTGCGCCGATCGAACACGTGTTTCCGTTCACCAATGATCACAAGGTCGAGCACTTCTTCGAATTTGAATTCAAATTGGTCCTTACATGTCCAGAAAAGGGATGAAGGTCTCCGTTGATGGTCCACTTTACTGTGATTAGGATTTGCTCCTTGAAGATTTCACGAGTTTGTCGAGGCGAAGTTTGTGGCTTGAACGCGTTCGATCCGCGCGGTATGGTTGCCTCGAGCAAACTGCCACACGAGTTCCCTAAGAGCAGATGTACGAAGGGCGTTTCTCCAAGCGTTTCCAATGCACGCGCTTGTATATGTGTTGCGTGCTACCTGAGGGGTTGTCAGGGGGTTCACATAATACGGGTCTGCTGTGCAGTCATGGGGTGGGGACCCCTGTCACCTATAAACGTTCCCGCCAACGTTTTCTACGTTACTACTACCCTCGATGGCATGTACGTTAAGGAATTTATATAACCACGCCAGTATGCCCTTTATTGCGCCTCACCGAGAGATTTAAACTTTAAATCCCGCTCCGTATTAATTTTCTCCAATTTAAGTAACATTACTCAACTTCACTGTCCATTAAATTATACGAAGCGGAAAGTTGACTGCACGGAGTAATTGAAAATTGCAGATTATAACAGCTTTTCAAGTCTATTTATCATTAACGAAATAAGATCTCCTGTATCAGTAGAATGAAAAATGTCATTGGCCTTAAAGATAATAGTTAAAGTTTATTAATCTATCAATTAGTATGACCATGAAACTATTGTAAAAAAGAAATAAATGACAATTGGCGGACGGATAATAAAAGAAATATATAGCAGAGCGTCAACAAAGGGGAGATAGAGAATTTGACATTGTCAGCTCTGTTAACTAACGAATGTATTTTTCATAAATATACAAGCAGGGAACGAAGACTTAGGTACGATCGCGAAAGGACTCCAGTCGAGGGTACTATAGATAATTTTCTGGGCAGCTGCTATGACCGTTGGGACGCGTGCCCCAATCGTAACAGCTGCTCCAACACATACGCGAACCGATCACAAATACGCTCTTTATCTTTCACTCTTCGTGCACCAAATACGCTGTCGGGCTCGTACGGACCGGCGAACGTACACGTTAACGGCCGGAAAGTCATTTCATGGAACAGGGTGGAACTCGATATGTTAAAATTCCAGCCGCAAATTGGGCGACGATTCCGGAAGCGAGGCTTTAGAGAAATTACATGCGGAGACTTGAACGTAGGGCGAAGGCACGCTTAGAAATCGGTTGGTTTCTCAAGAAAAACGTACGATTTTTGTAAAAAGTCGTCGATTTTATGCTCGACTGAATCTTGGATACATAATAGTTTCCGAAATTTACGACGTAAATAAAGATCGATTTGCGCTAGAGATCAATAACAAAAACGTAGTTACGACAAGGCAACGCTGCCAGGAGCACCCAAGAACGGTTAGCGTTCCGAGAGCCGTTGGTTCGTGACGATCGCGGTTGATAGTACACATCGCGAATCGGTATACACAACTCGGTTTCGGATGCCGCCTTGTAGTTGCAGCTTTACCCGTGGTAGTTTGACCTCGCGAACAAATGCAAGGCCGTTCGAATAGCAAACGAACGATACGCGCACATTCGCACTGAATAAACTTATTCAAAGTTTGCGCCGANAGCCGCAAATTGGGCGACGATTCCGGAAGCGAGGCTTTAGAGAAATTACGTGCGGAGACTTGAACGTAGGGCGAAGGCACGCTTAGAAATCGGTTGGTTTCTCAAGAAAAACGTACGATTTTGTAAAAAGTCGTCGATTTTATGCTCGACTGAATTGAATCTTGGATACATAATAGTTTCCGAAATTCACGACGTAAATAAAGATCGATTTGCGCTAGAGATCAACAACAAAAACGTAGTTACGACAAGGCAACGCTGCCAGGAGCACCCAAGAACGGTTAGCGTTCCGAGAGCCGTTGGTTCGTGACGATCGCGGTTGATAGTATACATCGCGAATCGGTATACACAACTCGGTTTCGGATGCCGCCTTGTAGTTGCAGCTTTACCCGTGGTAGTTTGACCTCGCGAACAAATGCAAGGCCGTTCGAATAGCAAACGAACGATACGCGCACATCCGCACTGAATAAACTTATTCAAAGTTTGCGCCGAAATGGATGAGTATGACTACCGATCAGAACGATCAGAGTTAGAATCACTCGTCATTCGAACGCGCAACGTGAGTAAAAGTAAACAGTAGGGGCGAGCGAGACGACGATAGAAAGATAACTACAGATAGATAAGTTAGGCTACTAGGTCCACACACAGCGTTACAGTGTTCGCTTATTATCAGATACTAACACAATGTTATTTTTTTACTATTTGATAACTCTCTGCTCCATGCTTGGTTCATCATCCTGCACGGGAGCCAGCGAAAGCGCTCCCACCCTCAAAACAGTCATATCGACATGCCTGCGATAAGATATCCACTTTCATTTCGGTTTAATTGACACACTTTTCTTACCTGTGCTTTCGGTACGAAAGTAGCTACATTGTATCGTAAATAATACTTCTGACGTTTCTTGATCGACTTCGACGCGTTTCTTTTCAGTACCATTAAACTATAATTCCTTGCTAGCCTCTGCGGGATTACGATCGGTCTCCAAGAAAGTTACAGCTCGATTTTCTGCTCGAGTGGTTTATCAGCGACGAAAAAATGTTGTTCCGGAAGATCGAGAAAGTGGCATTTTCTCTTTTCTTGCGATAAGTCTATGATTAACATATTTCTTCTTCGATTATCACGTTTGACTTCTCTCTGAATTCTCTGAATAGTCGAACGCATGTACCCAAGCGACGTACGTTTGTTCATCGATGTGCACTTACAAAACGGAGAGCAATCACCTTGAAAAATCGATTTCAGAAACCGAAGCGCACACGTGCATAGTCATTCACAGGACACGCGCCGAAACGTGTCAGTTTTGTTCCTCGGTCGTTTTGACTATGAGTCATCGAATCATTTCCATTGCCATTTGCCTAAGGATATATGAACCCTTATATAAAAACAATAACAAAGCATTGAAATTTTAACAATTACTAAAACAGTTAATAAAACACTACAAAATTTTAGAAATTTTGGAAGCTTATTAAAAAAGTTATTATATCTTGCACTCTCATGTCGAATGACAGAATTTTTATTTCAATTTTGAAAAAATATGAATGGAACAGTGACAGAATTTTGTAATTTTATGTAATTCTTAATACATGACTTAAGGATATTTTAAGATTCAAATAATGTCAATTTTGAAGATAAATATACAATCTTAACTATAAATGAAATATTTACCAAAATATATAGTCTGTTTGTCCTCGGAGAATTGAACAGTCTGCTTCTTATACAATTAGAGGTCGCAATACATTCTGTTCGCTGTTTTAATTGCTTCGTTAAAGCGACGCAATTGGATTAATGAATTACCGTTTATTAGAATCATCTGTACATACGGACTATCATAAATAGTTAATGGAAGAATTTGCTATGGTCTGTGGACCAGTCCATTATTTGTGGGAAAATAANAACAAAGCATTGAAATTTTAACAATTACTAAAACAGTTAATAAAACACTGTACAAAATTTTAGAAACTTCGCAATCCTATTACATATGTTATTATATCTTGCACTCTCACGTCGAATGACAGAATTTTGATTTCAATTGTGAAAAAATATGAATGGAACAGTGACAGAATTTACTTAATACATGACTTAAGAATATTTTACGATTCAAATAATATCAATTTTGAAGATAAATATACAACCTTAACTATAAATGAAATATTTACCAAAATGTATAGTCTGTTTGTCCTCGGAGAATTGAACAGTCTGCTTTTTATACAATTAGAGGTCGCAACACATCCTGTTCGCTGTTTTAATTGCTTCGTTAAAGCGACGCAATTGGATTAATGAATTACCGTTTATTAGAATCATCTGTACATACGGACTATCATAAATAGTTAATGGAAGAATGTGCTATGGTCTGTGGACCAGTCCATTATTTGTGGGAAAATAAACAATAAATTGAACTTTGCATTACTTTACGTAGAGAAAAGGTCGGCCGCCAAGCCCGCGAATTTTTTTCTTCTAGAATAAAGGTTAGCGCGATCTCTCGCGAGGATCTGTGAGGACGTTTCCTCGAGGGCAACCGTGGCTATAAATTGTCGTAATAAAATATTTATAGGGAACGTATACGTGTTCGGCGTATTTAAGGTATTGGATTATGTGATCCCGCGTGCATCATATTTTCCCGTGATGAGGTAAGGATAGTTGCATCTCTCGGTAAGCGTGACATCGTTTTATGAGTGCGGAAAGTGATGCGAAGGAGGCTTGGAACAACGCGAAGGTTCATCTATCCATCGTTCTCTGTTGTCCCTTTCACTGCGAATCGACCGCGTGGGAGGCTTACTCAGGATCTCATAGTAATTTCAACCCGAGCTAGTCTTCGCTCGCAGCTCAGCCTTCACCAAAGTGCTTGCGCCTGCCTCGCGCGGACAGTAATCTGACCTCATAAATTAATTGCGGAACCACTAATTTATTGACTAGCAGTGACTCAATTTTTCTTCCACGAACGTTCCTCTGGGATTTGGTATATACGAGACGCGTGCATTTCAATTAAAACTGAGTGAAATGTTGTTGAATGGAAAAAGAATAGAGTGCGTTTGGCAACTATCGGGACCTGCTTGTTATGTCCTTCGAAGATCTTAACAACGTTAATTATGTGCCAATTATCGCGTTGATAAATTCTCTCAATTAAGCAGACAATTGAGAGAAACTAATAGGAAGGTTGACCCAGGATTGAGTTACGATCAGTGAGAACAGCGATCTTGTCGATTGCACGTGATCGGTGACAGCCCAGTAACGGAAACTGGATCAGTGGTTTCCCAAGAGATCGAAAAATCCGAAGCGGCTCGTACGAAGAGGTGAGGGCAAGAAACAAGTGAAAACGGTGTCTGAGAAAATCCGCGCCACGCCGGTACACGCGCGCGCAACGAGATAATTGCATCGCTTCAGCCGCTGTTGCATAATATTCACAGGCAGAAGGGAAAAACGAGAAAAAAACAGTTGTAGCAACGACAGCGCGTTAGGTTGTTAAACCTATTTACCGTTTTGCGTTCACGCTGATTGGATACAGCCGCGGTTGTGCGGCTCTTCTTTCTACCTGAACTATCGTCCTCGTTCCATTGTTGGAAACGAATTGCACAAGCGTGTCGCTCTCGCGCTGTCCGCCGAGGCCCACGGAGAAATCCGCGCGACGACGCGACGGCGGGATGAAGATTTCAATTAAATTCAGCCGGTTAGCATAATTGACCGACTGCTCGCTTCTGGTTGCCCGGAGATCGTCGTCGATTTAGCCTGGATTAGCGTTCCAGCCAATTCCGTCTTGCGAACCGGGATAGTCAAACCAGTCTCCGATTTATCGCGAGGGTCGTTCGTTGGATTTGTGCGTCACGTCTAGTGGCTCGTCCTCGTCGCAGAACTGTTACTTCTTCGGTGACTTGGTAACACCCGGTATATTTCGTTCACGGTCAAGTGCCTTCGGTTCCGAAGCAACAGGAAGTGCGAAGCAATTTCCGTTCGGAGGGACCCAAGTTAATATTTCATTACGCGCGTACGACTGTAAAATTGAATGGCGCTGGCGATGGATCGTCGCGGCAGGTGTACTGAACTTTTTATCGGCGTCATCGAAAAGTACCTTCTCCTACCGTAGCTGGTTCTAGTCGGTTCGCGTGACTGATCCGTGAGACCGATTGTCCGAGACAATGATGCAGAACGTGTACGTGATAAAGGTGAAAACGAAACCACCTTTGTCTTCCCTGTATCCGTCGGAACGACGATATTCGGCTTCGACCGTGGGAGGTCTGTCCTTCGTCCACTTTGGTCTGGGCGCGCTTTCCCTCCTTCTAGGCAGCCTGGGTTTATCTCTTCAAGGTCCAGTACTATCGGTCGCGTGCTTGGTTCCCTTCGTGACCGGGTTGCTGGCTTGGAGAAGATGGTACATTGATCGGAACATTGCAATCTTCTTCTACGGAAGTTTATTCTCGTTGATAGCGGCGATCCTGTGTTTTATCGCGACGGTGTTCGACATTGCGGCAGCGGTAGAGAACAGAGACTCCTTTTGGACCATTTTGAAGCAGCGAGATCATCTCGATCTCGAGGAATACCTTAGGAACGATACCTTGCTGAATAAAACGATGTCGTTCGACGAAGATGCTTTCAACCTCAGTAGAATCAACGACCAGACTTCGAGGATTCATTTTTATGCGCCTACACCTGGAATTATATTTGACAACATGTCTAACATATCTGGATATATTTTGCGTACATCGATCACCGATTCCGAAGAGATCTCCGCTAACGTTAATTTTGGAAATGGAGGAAGGTCGCTAGACCTGGAGAATGTCACCTCCTCGGGAGTAACTAGGAATAAAATGACGTCATTTGGGCACGAGGATCATTTCAGGTCGTCGCATTCTAAAATCTTGCTTACTTTGAACGTGTTAGTAGCATCCCTTCTCGAGGCATTTTGGTCAGCTTTGAGCGCCAGGATTGCGTTACGAGGGATGATGAACCGACTGCCGGAAGGTAGTTACGTGAACGGAGCAGCTGGGAATACAAAGTCGGAACGAGCGAGGACAGGAAAGAGAAAGCCACCAGCACCGAGACCGGATATCTTAGACCACGATCGGAGATTATCGGAAAGCTTGCAAAATTTAACTGCAATGCACGGCCTTCGAAATTCAGGACCAAGGTTGCCTCTGCCAGAATCCAGCAGGGAGTTCAGGGAGAGAGTCGAGAGGTTCCTGGCTAATCAGGCAGCGCATCGCGTTGTCGAAGAATCGTGCTCTTAAAATTAAAATATGCATCAAACTTTAAACGGGACAAATGAAACGGTGGTGCGATCGATGTTAATTTTCGAGCCGTCACTCTCGGTTTGCGCGTTGCGATAACGCATCTGCTAAAGGGTTAAAACGTAACGTCTGCAACTTGCATTTCTTGATCTCAAAATATATGCAAGTATCTAATGCATTTACGTAATCGTAATAGAGTAGATTATAGTAGGTACTTTTATGCAACGTACCATCGCGTGATTTAGTACTTGGCTGATACAATAAAGTTGTACGCAATGATTAGTACTAATTTCTTTCATTTACGGTATTAGTTCTCGACTTGGTATAAACGGACTGTTAAATGTACTGTAAGCAATTTGTAATCAAGTAAACGTTCCGTGAAGGCGGCTGCAATTGCGACGAAGCCGCTCTACAGACGAGTGGATACAGTTAAGGAACGGTAGCCGCTTATAACGAGTCTCCATTCTGGAAGATCATATCGGGCAAGACACGATCCTAGAAAACGCTTTAATTGCGATTTATTAGCATCAGTTGCCATGTTTCTCTGCCGCCGTTAATTAAATGATTCAGCTTTGCGGCATCAAACCGTTCTAAACTCGAGTCAGATGGGATCTTGAGAGCATGAAAACGTGTTCCCGTGAATTCGTATTTTTCCCGTCTTTGTGCTACAAGTCTAACGAAAGCCGTGCAGCTTTTGTTACGTTTGCTAATTAATCAAGAAGCATAGATACAGTCGCAAGAGAAGAGAATGATGAATGGGTCTCCGACTTCCGTGACAGATTTTTCTTTGCGCCATTCACGGCAGTTCGATTGCGTGCTAGCCCAATCGAGACATTTCTAATTTAATTGCGTTCATTCATCGCTGCGACCGATTATTATCGGGCTCGGGTAAAAACCTGAATAAATACACAGCGGGGGATCGTTAATTGATAACAATTATTTTTATCCTTTCGCTAGTACGATTGATCGATCTAGATTACGAGAAAATTAACGTTACGTACAATGGCCTGGCCTCTCGTGTGTGCACACATAGGTACCCATTGCGAAAGTTCAACGATCGTGCCGCGCGTTGCGAAATCCCATAATCTGATATTGGCCAACGCGCTTCGAGCGCGGGAGTGTAGTAAGAAAGCTGCTGACAATAGCGGCGCTCGCTATAGATCCCGCATTCCCCGTTCGTTAAATGTTTACCTGGGCGTGTTTCAGTGACATATCGATCGCGTGATAAAATCAGTGACCGAGAAACAATTATTTTTTTTTTTATATCCATTTATGACTATTTTTTTAATTCCGTCATGATTATCAAACTTTGGATTTTCATGATTTTGTTAAAAATCTCTATTTTTTCCCGTAATTTATTTATTGTGAAACTGGATCTCTTGGACATCATTCTTATTTTTCTTGTAGATTTTGTCGAAGTTATGTATTCCATTCAAAAAAGTCGGTCGAATGATACAGACAATTTCTTTACAAAACAAAGCTTTATTTTTATAATTATAGTTACATCGTTCGACAATGTATCCGACTTGCTACGTATCGCTCTTAAGGTACACTTTATCGAGTAAACAACGTTAAATTATTCTCCTAAGCTGGCCTTTCCTTTATCGAATCCCGATTATAAAATATCTGCATTTGTTTTATTGTGTTACATTAATGAACAATTGATAACGGCAATAGGCGATCGATGATATACTTAATCTGTATTATTAATTCTCAGTACAATCGATCTCTTCTATATGTACGTATATATGTATATTGTTCTTGGTCCATTGGATTTTGTGTTCGAAAGTGAATGCGGCCCTACGCAACGTAAAACGCTCGATGAAGCTAACATAGACCACGGGCACAATCATCTATTCGTTTGCATACTACGATGTACGATTCGCTTAGAAAATTGCAAATTGTTGGACACGGAATTTACGGAATTCGTAAGAAATCGTAGACGTGCGAAAACATTTTGTCGTTTCCCTGAATGGTCGCGAGAAAGGAACGAACGTTCGAATGGCAGTGACCGAGAATTCACAGAACGTGCTCAAATTGGAACTTATAACGCAGAGTGGCAAACATTTCGCAATAATTAACGTCTACGTGCGAAATCGAACTGACATCTAGCAAGATATTGGCAAGAGTAAAGCACACATTTGTACATGGACGTTTCTAACGTATCGTCAAGGCAAAAGTCTCCGTCGACGGGACGAGTTCCGTCACAACTTTTGGAAATATATCTGATTCGCTTCTCCGGAGATTATTGCCTTCGACACATTGTCTATGAAACTAACTCGTTTACGCGATCGTCTCTGTAATACATACATCAAAGATTATCGTTACGAACGACATGGACGACATCGTTTGATAAACAAAAATACATTGCTAAATAGGATTTTTCACAAGTATTCTGACATAGAGTTTGTTATTCGTAATTTCAGACTTGTAGTAATACACTGAATCGTGGAAGAATCACGATTTAAACGCGACGCGTCTTTTTTTAATTTACTTAAATATCTAACGGTTAAGGTTTACGTCTTATGCTAGCGAACCACAAATCACATCACTTAAATTTTATTACGAATACGGTAATTTCAGATTTGTGTTCTTATCACCATCATTGTGTACTACTTGGACAATTACCTATCTAGTTGACAGCAGTTCATAAAATGTGCGATGCTTGGAAGATCTTCAAATAGATAAACAATCGACTATTATAGTAAATGGACGTGGCTTCTCCGTCAAAATATTTATTGTACTCGATTGAGGTTCCGGCATTTTCTCTCCATTCCGTCGTACCGTTATTTAATATTACCGAGCAGAGTACTATTTCCGATTTACACGTTCACCGGTCGGACATTGTCATCTGACTGCTGCTGCTCGCCGCTCTGCCAACCTGAGTCCAGCGTCGTCGAATCGCTCAGGCAACACTGGGGTGTCTCCTCCTCTTGACTGCTCCTATAATCCCTGTAATCACGTTCTCTGCTCCTGTCGGGATCCTCCTCCCGAAAGTATCCTGATGTCGCAGGACCTTCTTGTAATTGTTCGTCGTCCTTGGACGTGTAGTAAGAATATCGACTCTGCTGGATGACCTCGTACTGTGCGTCAGGTGCTAAGAATGGTCCTCTGGTGCTCCTTGGTTCATCGCTGTTTGCGTAACTGTCGGATGGAATATCACCATTGTCCGACGGCAATGGCAGAGGCATTCTGGACCGCTTCGACAATTGCCGTTTGCCCAAGCGTGCTGCCAGGTAATCCACACCCTCTGGATGTTCCGCAGCTGCAAAAATCAACGCGACGAAATCAGTTTTTATCTAAAACTCTCGAGTTTTACTACACACCTTCTTTCTCTACAGCTAAATCATAGAAACTACTCTCGGGCCCACAACAGGAAGAGACGTCGCCAAAATATAATTCGCTTTCAGACTGTTTTGGTCCAGGATTCGCTTCCTGTTGGAAAGCGCCGTTTTCTACTCCTTTTAGAGGCTTTCTAATTCTTCGGCCCTTTATTGTGCCCTCATTTCCTCCTTCCGGGTCGGTACTGTTCGATATTTCCTCGGCATTCTCGTAATTATCGGAAGGACGTTTTGTGGATCTTGGTCTGTGATCTAAAAGGATAATTATTCTTCATTGAGAATTCCGCAATCAATGAACATTTCATTTCTCACCTTCATTGTTTTCAAAGTTCTCTATCCGTTTGGTAATCCTGGGTCTTTGTTCGGTCACCTGCGGTCGCCTAGCGGGACTGTTGGGATCGCTGTAAGGTGGCGGCGGACCCCATAAAGGCACTGGAGTTTCCAAAACACTGTAAGAAGCCGTACTCGGAGTGTACGGTCCGTTTTGTGTGTTTAGCACGGAGTAGGGTCCGCTGGATTGGGAATTAAGCACGCTGTAGGGGCCGTTCGCGTTCTCTACGTTCGCTTCCGTTTGCCTAGACTGAGTGTGAAAGCCATAATTCGAGTCAGGACTCGGGGCTGGTCCTCGGGATCTCGACCAAGGCAGTCGCCATCTCCTGCAAAAAATAATTACATATCTTTGCAATCGAGTTCAATTGAATAAATTGAGTTTAATTTAATTAGATTCGCGTGTGCTGTGAATATCTTCGCACGAGAGAATTTTTTTCGGTGGGACAAAATATCGCAGAGATGTTCGCAGATTATATCTTTCCGTGAATGATCGTCAAACAAGGATCGATCAAAGATTTTATCATCGGATCGAATCAAGGATGAACTTTAAAGACCGTTTCGTTCATCATAATTTATTTCCAGGCGAATCTCTCCTGGAAATATCAAAGGCCGCGTAATTAATGCCATACATTAGCGGATTACCCGAATACAATACGTTCTGGGAGCCCATGGGACAGTCGGCTTGTTTACGAGTTTATTGCACTCCGCGGCCGATATTCGTGACATTCGTGAATGAAATCTGTTGAATATGTATCGTTACGCTTGGCAGCGGATGAACAGATATACCTACGGCACGTTTGAATTGTATCAATAATTTCTCAATGAAGCTCGTCGAGCGTCGCATCCCGCGATATTGAATTCGTAACGATGTAATAACAGTACTCGTGATGTCTGATAACAATTATGTAACTTTTCCGGAGGCGATTTAAACGACGCTGATTCGCGTAATGCGTAGGTACGTTGTCGTTGGCTAGATTGGCATTGATTCAGTAAAACGACCGCATTTTCAAGTTCAATTCAATCGAATTTTCGATTATAATCGACAGACGGAGAATCCTCATCAAATAGTTTCGAACAAATGAATTTTGTTTGAGTAAAACAGCTCGGATGTTACATACCTTGACGGTGCTAAATCAGGATTGGGCGTGTAAAGGTTTCCGGGTGTCTGAGTCCACCAAGGACTGGCACCGCCGCAGTCGTTGCAACATCCACAGGAACCAGTCGCTGGTCCCACGGTGCCTCCTTGCCCGTACAGGGATCTGCATCTGAGCTCCAACTGTTCCCAGTACATCTTCTTCTTCTCGTGACTTAGTAACTGGTACACAAGCATGCACGAGAATATACAAGCCAAGATTCCGCCGACTGAAACGCCGAACAGGGCTCTCAAACAGGCGTGTAGAGCACCGTGAACTGCCTCGCAGTGAGGCGTGCCCTCGAACCGAACTCCCGGATCCTCTTCTGGCGTTCCGTAACAGGTGCACGACCTACGCGAGAAAGTTTTGTCGATTGCGAATTGCGTCGTTCGAGATTGAAGTACGAAAAATTTCGAGCGCACTCACTTTGCTTTGGCGGTGTAAACGCATTTTCGAAGGCCCTGCAGTCGAGACATGTGTATCACCGTTGTCGTCACAGTAACGAGCATGCATACCAGCGCGCACACCACGCCGACGGATCCGCAGACTTTCATCTGGAAACAGTTACGGACGTGCGCATACTTTCGTCGAGGAAAAAATGTTTTACTGCAGCAATTCCACGCATATTCCCGCGAGGTCTTCGCGGAGGAGTTCAAAGGTTCAAAACCATTGTTTTATATGATATGCTTACCAGTAGTCCGTATCTGTGTTTCCGCCTGGCGAGCAGCATCGTGAGCAGACCCATTAAAATTAACTGGAAACGAACGTCGGATATACACGATTATTCGCGACGATACGAATTGTTCTTGTGCGTTCTCGTTAAAAGCGAGTTCGATTGATAGATTTCGATCTTTGCTTCTTACCATAATGCCAGGAATGTACGACGGCACAGTCTCAAAGAGAGCTAGACTGGCCGTGTGGGCTGAAAGGACCGCGTGTACCGCCAAAAAGAGACAACCAACCGCAGCGCTAAACCCGCCGCAAACACAACAAAGGACAACGTACTTCTTGCAGCGGCCTTCTTCGCCGGTATGGCCTGTAAAATTGTAATCGGTCACCGATAGCACGGAAGCGATAAGCGGGGAACTAAAGGGGAGAAAGTAGAAAGTATTCGGGAGTAGACTCTACCGCGGTGGCATGCCTCGAAAATCTTCGATGAATCGCGGCAGCTACACAGGTCTCGGGCTTTGAAAAATGACAGTGTTCGAGCCGGACGTTATATCTCGCGTCGAATCTTTACACCGCATCAAAGGATCTCTGAGAAATACGAAATAGCTCGAAGAAAGTTTTTCGGTTGCCAGACGAAATCTTTTGTACGACTATCGACCCTTTTCAGAAAAAAAAAGTCCTGCACGACTTGTCCCCATCGCGCTGGTTCCTTCTTTCACAGGGATAATGATTGTCCTTGCGTGAGAATCCAGCAACGGGAGTCCTGATCTAACCACAATGAAAATCGTGCCGCCGACGAAATTCTTCGAAACTTGCTGGCCAATGATTGCCCGCAGGATCAACACGATCTTATTTTTTCTCACTAACTAGGCTTATTAGAAAAGAATAGCGGTTCGATGATGATTAGACAGGTTAATCGTATTTTCTTTATTCTCGACTGATCCGTGGATCGTCGTGCATTATCAACACAAGCGATAATAGACTGATAAGGTACTTTATATTGAAGCATGCAAAATTGGACAGCGCGGATAAGCATCGTGCAAGTGCCATTTTTGTGATGCGTCACATTGACGTATTTTATTTCTCAATCGCCGATCCCAACTTTTGTTGCCAAAGCTCGCAATTGAGCACGATACGCTGAATTGGAAATGTCTTTAATGACTGTTGAGCGATGGAAGCGTCGCCGCAATGTCGCTTCAAAGACAATAGCAGATTTCCTCTCTCGAGAGTCGGCAGAGCTGAACTTTTTAATCAGGTTTCCCATTAATAAAGGAGGGTACTGTGACTTTCTATAGAAGGGGGCCGAAGAACAAGTGAAGAGATCATCTTCCGTAATTAAAAATCTAATTATTTTTCTGCCGACGAGTAAAATCTATGCGGCTGGGTTCTAAATTGAAAAATTCTTTTAAAATGGGAACAACCCGTGACCTGTCGTTCCCGCAGCCGTGCATAGCTCGAATAGGCATTCTTGAGAAAGAACTGTTCACGCTAATAAAACGGTCAACGAGACTACTTTTATTTTTCGACAATCCCGACTATTCAATAAACGTTTCCGTTGAAAAATGAATTGGAAGATCGTGCTTCGTGGAAGACTCCTATCGCTATAAAAGAAAAGGTTGTCGTGTCAAAACTTCGTTCCCAACGGCTGCTTTGTGAGAAATTTCTTTTCCTTGACTTGAATACACGCAACCTTGCCTTAAGCTTGCCGTGTCTATTGAAATCGTTACGGTGAACCGTTCTTACCGGTTGCCTTCAAATACCTGCTACTTTCGTGAATGGGGCAATGATTTAGGTTCGAATTGTTTAAGTGCACCTGTGCTATCTGAATCGGTAAGGTTGCGTTTTGAGAAAACGGAGCTTCTGGCTCAAGCGTATCGAAACTGGCATTTAGCCTGCGGAAAAACTGCGGCTAGGGTGGATAAAAAGGAAACGTCGGTCCCTTTAGGGTGACCGTTTTCTCACGGCTAGATTTTTTCCTCTGCTTAATCGACCTCCTTAAGCTCCACAGACTCAAAATTTATTTAATCCACGGTGAATAAAAATGATTTAGAATTTCGAAGATCTTTATCAAGTCACCTTTAGAATAATATTAATCGTGTTTTTATTAAGAAGCCTGTCGATATCTATTTATAAGGCAACCTTTTGTTATTCACGTGACCTTCCACGTTAACGTAACGTACAAGACGCTCTGATAGAAATAGAACACGGATAAATACCAGAAAATATGTTTCTCATTTCAAGAGATCTATTTAATTTGTATTACGTAGGAAAATATTTGTAAAATACTACGTTTTGGGAAAACGGAGTTTCTGGACCAAGCGATGTTTATTGGATGAACGTCATTCGTATCAATACGAGTACTAACGTAAAAATACTTGCAGACACGAATAGATACAACATTCGATTTACGCTTAAAAATAACTTCCATATGCTCCACATTTTAATCTGGCCGCGGCATAATCTATACCTCAAAATACAATCGGTAACGGCGCGAATATTTGACGCAATTAGTTATTCCGAGTAATTTTGTTCTATAAGGGTGACTTAATGAAATAGCTAATAGCGGATTATGCGGGTGTAAAGATCAATGGCAGAGACAGAATGGGGTTGGAGAACCGATTGATAAATTAACAAGAAGGGTTAATCGGCCTACCGCAGGGGTGAGGGTAATGCGATCTCGGGAAGTGCGCGTGGTTTGCCGGATGTGGTAAGTGGGAATGCGAGTGCGCCGCCATTGTGAATGGATAGCCCTGGTTATCCATCTCCATTTCCATTCCGAGGCGGCATCGCACTATCTGGACCACTGGATATCCGTCCATCTTCCTTCTTGCCCCGACCAATACTTCAAAGACCGAGTTCACCACCCTCGGAACTGTTCTTTTATCCTCGCCAATTAACACGTGTCGGTCATGTTTTTGTTTTCACAAGAAACAGGACGTCGTAAAACTTTTGCAATATTCGTGTCGCACTATCGTTCCTCTGACACGTTGGGAAATTTAAATTGCAAAACGCGCCAACCGACGTTAAAGAGAAACGGGATAAGTCGCAGGCGATGTCGTGGCACACACACTCCAGTTCTTGTCGATAGTTTATGAACTACGTTTGCGCATCACATGTCGTCACGAGAGTATCTATTCTCAAGGTCGATTCGTCAATCACTTGCTTATTAATCGCGTATGATGATCACTGCCGTCAATTATTTTTGTACCGTCGCCAGTGTACGATTTCTTTGAGAACTCTTGTAAAACGTGGAAAACGATATATCGAACCGATGCGATGTTTCACTCGCGTATTTTCTCTGCCGCGGCTCAGTTACATCGTTTGATACGACTGCTGAAGCACAACATCTCGAGGGGCACTCCACGAGATCTCTGTTAGCTCGCACGCTGAGGTGTCCCACAGGTGGTAGTAGCGATTTCGGTCCAAAGCCAAAGCTTAGGGTCCCTTTCAGGGGGTTTCCAAGATGGCATTCCTCGCACGACCATTCACGAGCCAGCCCGGATTAATGCCGAAGAGCGTACGAGTATTGTGGTGGTTGTTGTTCGATTTTCAGCATTCTTCGACACGGTGCTCCTGCTCTTGGTTGCTGCGAGCATCGCACTGGTCGATATACCCTGACGATTCGAGCGACTCGACGCGGTCGAGGGTTGAAATTCCATAGGGGTTGTTCTTGGAAGCAAGTAGAATCGGTCAAAGGGTGCCTCTCGGGCGTCGATAACGTATGTCAACCATTGATAAGAGGGACAACAGGGATGCCGCGTTCTCGGACGTCATTTCGCTGATATTGCAGACGCTCCTCGAATGATCGTCATATGGAGTGACCAAGGATGGAGCTAGGAGCTACCTTCCTCGCCTACGTCTAATTTCACGTTCAGCGTTTCAGGAAACACTGTCCGACTGCGTGATATGCTCGCTTTAAATGGAAATCAACCAGGGACGGGAAGAGTACACCGAACGGAGAGCCATTGTATGTCTGCCATTCAAATTGGCAGGCTAGCGTGCAAGAGATATTGATTCGGTATTGCGACAGATATTGCGTCCAATATTATTTCAAGTACCGGATCGTATTCATTACGTTCGTTATTAGGTTTTAGCGAAAAGTATTTCGAGAGATGGGCCGATTACGGTTAGGAATATGGAGTCGAGACGTAAGGAACACTTACATTGATTGACGGATGTTGTTTCGTATCGTCTGGTCGGCCTAGGGGGTGGACGAGGCGGAAGCGCGGGGGGTTGATGCGTTCTCGATGTCACTTCAACACCGCCGTCGCTTTCACCCTCTTGTCCTCGCTTGTTTCCTCCAGTTTGCATCACGNCCGGATCGTATTCATTACGTTCGTTATTAGGTTTTAGCGAAAAGTATTTTGGGAGATTGGCCGATTACGGTTAGGAATATAGAGTCGAGACGTAAGGAACACTTACATTGATTGACGGATGTTGTTTCGTATCGTCTGGTCGGCCTAGGGGGTGGACGAGGCGGAAGCGCGGGGGGTTGATGCGTTCTCGATGTCACTTCAACACCGCCGTCGCTTTCACCCTCTTGTCCTCGCTTGTTTCCTCCAGTTTGCATCACGTGACATTGACACTTACTTTTCGACGGGGACGATACCTAAATTTCACATTAAACATTTAGAAGGTTTTTCGAGCGGGAGGGTAATTTTATCAAAAACCGTTTGCTCGTCGCTCGGAAACGATTAAATTGTCCTGGGATGACAATGAATTGTTTAATGAACAGAGCAACCATCGTTTTGTGTCAACGGCCAAGTGCGCTAATGATTAACGATCGTTGTCGGCTACAGGCGTATTTAGATTTCACCGTAATTATCGTTGCGCAGTGTACGCGATATATCGTCGAAATAATACACAACAATAATCGCGCGAATTAATCTCTCTAAAATCGAAGATGACTAGAGGTTTTTTGCGCACCGTATACGTTCGCATAAAATTACCTGTATCGAATCCACCCCGATAAGAGACGTATTCTTTGTATCGTTGCTCGACGGATGCTGATGACCATGACTGTGCACGTGTCCGTGATGATGTCCGTGATGCTCCAGACTCGATGGAGCTCTGTCTCTTTGCCGGGAATCGGGGTGGCCGGCGTGCAACGAATGCACTTGTTGTAAATGATGATGATGGTCGTGGACGTGATCCAAACGACTGTGCGTTCTCGTATTGGCGTTCGACGAGGAAGATTCGCAGGATATCCCAGAGCTGACATGATGATGATTCACGCTAGAGTGGCCGGTTAAACTCCCAGACGAGCTGCCGCGGTGATGGCTAGCGAGCGGCGTAGTTGAAAGGCTACTATTCGTATTGACCACGTGTCGATGCACCGCCGGCGAGCCCCCATGATTTAGCATACTCGAATTCGAGGATGCACCGCTCATCGCGCTCGAAGTGCCGTGGTGGTCGCTAGAAAAACCGGAGTTCGAAGGGTAGTGACCGGAAAGAGTGGAGGCACCGCCGAGACGGTGATGACTCGTCGGTGAATTTCTCGGTATCGGATTAGGGTGGTGATGGGCAACTGGATTTCCCGGTGCGTTTTGGCCGCCGTGATTCGAACCGGGATTAGTTATAGGGACGGTGGCCCCGTGAACGTGACTGGTCAGGCTAGGCGCCAGGTTTCCGTGATGGTGTCCGGTCATTCCTTGCGGACCGAGCGGGTGATGCACGGTCGCCGGCCCGTGATGATGGGTCACATTCGTAGTTTTGGTGTTTCCGTGGTGATGATGGGTGTGTTGTCGCTGGTGTTGCTGAAATCCCATCAGACCGTCTCCGACGTCCAAATTCGTGGTGTTTCGGAAATTGTCGGCATGCTTGTGCACGTGCGCGTGGGCATCGCCGTGGAAATGACCGTGGACGTTGCGCTCCGCCGATGCCGGCTCGTGATGGTGTTGATAAGGATTTAGAACCTGCTGAATATTCTTCAGCTTATCTTTGCTCGAAGCGGTCGGCTTCTGCGATAACCCGGCGTGCTCCTCGAGCTGCTTGTCGAGATCCTTCGCGGACGGCTCCAGCAGGCCTGAACTAGTCTCTAACAAAGGGCTAGGGCTGGAAGTTAGACTGTGCTGGTTATCCTGCAAGTTGCCGGATTCCTGAACTCTTCGCGCGGCCTCGAACGCCAAGTTTCGAGAGAGGTCCAAGTTCCTCGGGCTGCATGAAAGATTGTGACTGTGTCTCGACAAAATCGCGCTTTGCCCGTCGATCGATCTCGCGTTCGGCGATAACCCGGCCTGATGCTCCAAGATATCGACGTTCCTGGTATTCTCCAAATTGATCTGTTGGCTTTCTTGATGCGATAGTGGACTTTCCAGTCTTCTTATTGGTTCGAAAGCACTCTGGAGTGCCTCCAGACCCCTAGGGAGTTCTTGATTGTTGGAAATTCTTGTACTCCCGACGCCCCTCTCTGCCCTGTCTCGCTGCGTCCTCATGGAATCTATGCTGCTCATCGCGGAGCATTGGCAAGGGTGTTGCGGACTTTTCGGGACATCCAGGTCGCTGGTTAATTGCGGCTGAGACATTTTAATACCTGAAAAAGCCATCGCGGTGAACCGATAAAAGAACGGGTAAACATGCGAATTAAACGACGAGATCATAATACGATCATTGATTAATTTATCGATTGATCGGAGAATCAAAGAGACGCATCGGCGTGTTAATTTTCACGATCACGATCGATCGCGAATAGTTCACGGGTCACTCACAGCGCATTTCTCGCATCTCGTCGATAGCCGTTTCCATACTGCCGCCTCGTTGAACTTGATAAATCGCTTCAGATTACGAAACAGCGGGAGTCAGCATAAACGATATTCGCGTACGAGGAAAATAAAACGATTTTCGTCTTAAAAGTGTTCGCGTCTCGGATACAAATCGTTCGGCAAAGGGAGTCACGGTTTGCCGATGATCCGTGGAAAGGTGGCCCGTCAGTTAAGAAACTAACGAATCTCCCAATTACGACACAATACGGATTGTGCGGCATGGGATGATGCTAACTGTGGATATCGCATCCGTTCCGGACGCGGAAATGCGGAAAACTTTCGCAGCCTATTAGCGCCTTCCGTCGTTAAAACTTCCTCGAATAGCTTTCAACAAACTTATGTATATATATATATACAAATATCTTGGCGAACATTAGACGATTCTTCCCGGCTTGTGAAGAGTGGCCTTTATGCCCGGGTATTGTATTTATTTGGAAGAATACCGGTCTATAACTCGCCCCATATTACCTTGTTAAAAAATTGTTACTAATACCGATAATAATGCCGGAAACTATCCATCTTGTTTGCAGCGAGTCACTTAATGACTTCATTATTACTCGAAAGAAAAGCTGCATGTCGCACGGCGTACAGGTTCTATCGATCAACCGAGTGCGTCACCGTCGCGATTATTACGATGTATGTACATTTAACGTGGTGTCAGCCCAGAGTACCGTAACTCGAACGTGCGTAGATAGAGGTAGATAGATAGACAGCTCTTTATCACGAGCTTAGGTCAGTGTCCAGACGAGGATATAATCTAAAGTTTAATAGGGGTTGATCATTACCAAGAAACTAGAGTGATAGAGAAACAGATTGAAAACGGCGTATAATTTGCCTGAAGCTGACTCTTAAATTCTGCTCGACACGAGATCGCGTTTAACGAGGAAACTTTGGTGACAATCTGATTACCGTGTATCTGACATTTTTGGCATAAAACATTGTGCTATCGCTCTTCTTCTCATCGGCCATTACCGGCGACCGTAAGCAGACCGATTTACGGCTACTTTAAAGGGAAATCTACTTAGTTCTAATGGGTCCTTTGCATTTCACCTGCAAAATCGATCGCATCGACCGCTACCTTAAAGCAAATTTGGTATCGAACATCTAGTTACGGACAACCAGTCCGAGGGTAGTCCTCGTGAGTACAGCCGGTGGACTCTCGGCCACTCACATTCCTCGTATCTCGTTATACGAGCGCAAAGGCTCTGAAGGCCATGGTCAAGTTCGATGCCGATGGCGTTGCTCGGACGCGGTCAAGTTTTTCTGTCGTTCAACGATCTCTCGAATCGATGGAAGAATGGGAATACTTCGTGGCACGTGGATTTAATTCCGTTCGCGCAGAAAATCGACAAGCCCTCCCCACCTCGTGTGCCGCCGTTCCAGACGCTTCCCATCGACTACTCGAATCGTAAAAAATTTTTCGAGCTCCTCGTACGCTCGCGCCTGCGAACCTAACGTAACGAGCGAGACAAGATCGCCGGCTCGCGATTGATCGATCGTCTAATAATAGCAGAAAATTATTTTCGTTCAGATCGGGAGGCTCGAAAAACGGGAACGATCCGAGAGATTAACGATCTTTCGAAACGAATCTATTCCCGTCCTTTAT
The DNA here is from genome assembly GCA_019453355.1 of Ceratina japonica. NCBI lineage: Eukaryota > Metazoa > Arthropoda > Insecta > Hymenoptera > Apidae > Ceratina > Ceratina japonica. Next base: position 63,045 of record SMSR01014301.1, read on the forward strand.
CCGAAGGTTAGCAGCTGTTAATTTCTAGTATTCAGATAAGCTATTCTGTCTCTTTTCTTTTGCTACGAATACCGGTTTCACCGTCGCGAATAAATGGAACGCCTATGTCAACAGCTTCAACCGCGGCACGAAATTTTGCGATACGGGCGCAACTCGTGCAAGTGCAGGATATTAAACGTTCCCACGGCGTGCGTCACAGTAACGCGAGAAAAATCTTCAATGAAACGGGCCCCTTAGTTTCCGATAGCTTTTTCGATACGCGGACGTGGATACGCGCAATAATCCGAATACGTTGCGATCCATCGCCGGCCCGTATTAAAAGAACGATAGTCGCGGCTCGCAGCTCACCTGCTTGATCGAATATTCAAGTGCTCCGGGCTGCCGGATCCTCTCAATCACTGTCTCCCGGTGACGCTCCTTCCGCATGCCCGACGATCGTACCACGGACCTGAACACGGGTCAAAAGTCTATTTTCGACACGGATTCTCTGTTCCTTGGTCTTCCCACTGGAATACCGTAGCACGCCGCGAGGAGAACGCATTTCCGAAACGTCGAATCACGCGCGTGGCGCCAAAAAACACGACTTGTACGTACACGCACTGCGTGCGCGATGCGCCTTGCCGGGGAACACGAAACTTCTATCACACGCACACACACCGCACGTCGCTCTTCTTCTCGGCGTCGACCGCGAAATCTTGTTAATCCGATTCCGAGGCTCGGCTCGTATCGCGTCTCGATTCACGAACGTAGCATCGCAACGGCACACGGCACACGGCGGTCCCACGGCGACGGGCGAAGACGAGCGACGAGCTCTCTGGAAGAAAGGAAACGACGAGGATAAGAGCCGGAGCGCAATATCGTGAGAGACTGTTGGTGCCTTCCACCTTCACTGGCAGCCGTTCTGCCTTGGAATGTGCCTTCGACCCCTCGAGCCCCTCACCGCTCTTCTACCGGGCCCAGAGCTCGAGTGAGGGACCCTCAGGACCTCTCTTACGCTCTTACACCGGCAGCCCCCGCTCTGTCCCACCGGTCGAAGCTCGACCGTCGATTTGGTTCTGGGACCGCAAGTGTCAGGCCCACCCACTCTCGTGCAGGCCCAACGAGACTCGTTCGATAGGGTAGATTGCTCGGCATTGTTAAGCGCCCAAATCAGAATCGTATTAATTCGCAAAATTTTTTTAATTTGTACTGTCACATTTGCACACTTTTATTAATAATATATAATGTATTAAGATTTCTATGAAGCAAGAATAGCCTATTAGTTGAAAATTGACAAATTCCTGGGGACAAAGTATTTTTTGATTCGCGTACTTGACGGAGAATACTTTTCGCGTTGTGTGAACGATTGATTAGGCAGTGCCCGGAGCAGATGCGAGTTCACGGTTACCTCGGTTCATGAGCGTTTAAACTACAAAGGTATAATTTTCAGGGCAGGAATAGCGGGACGATTCTCGTCGTCTTCAGAGCTCGAGAGGCTCGTTCCTTCTGTCCCATTAACACAATTACTCCGAATAATGGGTAATTAGAGATAATGGTAGCTCAATCCTGATTATTCTTTAAATTTAGTTATAAAAATTCTTGGCCGGTTACTGCTGCCAGAGAGGAATATTACTGGCTCTCTGCTACTGCAGAACGTAGGGGTTCCTTTTATCCAACGAGACTCTTCGGGCGATTCCAGGAATGGTCTCTTACCGATCGATCGTTGGTTTTGGCATATTCACCGGCGTTTGAAGCGTTTAATTGTTGTTTACGAGTACGTTATTTATACGAACAATCAGGGGACATTGATGGACGTTAATGTTACGCGAGAGCTGTCGACCAGCGTTAATTGTCCCATTGTAGAACGCGTTCCGGGAACGTGGTTCAAATGCAATGCGGGAAAGTGTAACGCGATATTGGTTGTCAATAAAGGGATGAATAGATCATCGAGAAAGAGAGCAATTGCATGTGGAATACAGCAGAGATGGAAGGTTACTTTTCATTTGCATCCGACCGCAACCCGTTCCACATAAATATTCGATGCTTTAAACAATAGGACGCCAGACACAGTCTTTACCGAAATAATGTGGAAGCATGGGCCTTTATAAATCCTTCCATATGAATAGCCGTTGAATAAGTATTTCTTAACTGGAGATAGACAATGGACATTGTGGAATTTTGTGGAAATTTTCGGTATACCGGATTCCCCCAGCTGTCTTCTATAGTAGACTACTCATTGTTAGATTATACATATATAGTATAATACTATTCATTGTTGAAAATCTTTTTTGCTACTCAACGAAAATTGAATGCGAGCGAGGCTAAGATCGTAGAAATGAAGATGTATTGATTAGAAATTTTGTATGTACGTAGACGTAAAAATGAGCGTCAGAAACAATTTGATTGTGTCTATATAAATTATTTCTTGAGACACTCGTTGATTGCGATGTGGCCCGTATTCTTTATTCGCATTCTCACAGTAGTCCAGAGAAAGAAAGAACTCTCCAAGTACAATGGGCAGCGTAATTAAGGGTCAAAAGTTTTTAGCTTCATTAATTACGCGAACACTTCAAACGATGCCATTATCATCCTGAGAGTGCTGCAAGCAAAACGGTGCGCTATGCATAATGTAGTTTCATTTCGTCTCGGCTTCGGGGCTATTTTTCTGAATCAATCCGAGGGGAAAAATAAGAAATACGAGTGCCTTAATTGCGACAGGTTCATAATTATATTAGAAAAAAAATGCACGAATCTTAACTGAGATTTTATTTAATCTGAGTCCTCTCGTTTAACAACCATGAAAAGTTAGATTTTGTCAAATTAATAATTCGTGTATTCATACGATAATTACAATGTACAGATCATTTTATTTCCCCTATTCAAACACAGTTTCAGTATAAGGAGTTGAGCAGAAAAATTATTTGCAAGGCGCCAGAGTCTTACATATTACATAAATTCGTTTGTAATAATATAAGATTTATTTTTAAAAATAATTTGGAATGGAAATTGATAATTCTCAACGGGTAATTTAAAATAGAAATTTAGTTCGCGGCGTGGCCTGCAGATGGCAATACTAACGGCCGCCCGTCCACTAAATGAATGTTTGATTTCATGTTTTCTTTCTCAAAAGTGTTCGTCGTCACGAAGTGGTGTACATTTTCATTGAATTTATGTTCATTCGTGTCAACTTGTTTACAAAATTGTAGTGAACGTGTATAATACTGTTTCGACAATTACTCTCCTTGACGCGATGCGTTAAAATAATTTAAAATTCTACGAAGCACTTAGCTCGGTGAGTAGAAATTTCTACAAATAATTGTTCTTAACCAAAGTGCCTAAGATAGCTGAAAATCGCGGGAGCAGAAAACATGTAATTCGATGTGTTTGCTATGTTTTATTTCTCTTATCAAGAATTGTTTTAACATTATTCAATTCAATTGAATCAACAATTTCAGAATGCATATACAAGGATAGATCGGACTATCATTTGCTGTAGAATATCGTTCATAAATTCTAGTATTGATGTCTGAATTCTAGTATGAATCGATAATGTTCTGTTTATTTCGTATTCAATTTATGTTTAATTATGTTAGTTGATTTTACGTTTGTTGTAGGGTGTGTTAGTTTAACTTATTACTTATAGTCTAATAGAAATAAGTGAAGTTCGTAGAGGAATGTAAGGCTGAATGATTTTTCAAAATGTAAACCAAGTCCTATTTTTGGGCTGATGAGGCTAGAANGTTAGTTTAACTTATTACTTATAGTCTAATAGAAATAAGTGAAGTTCGTAGAGGAATGTAAGGCTGAATGATTTTTCAAAATGTAAACCAAGTCCTATTTTTGGGCTGATGAGGCTAGAATAAAACATTAACTACTACTAGTATTTATGTCCGTTTAGCTTTGAAACTTTTTAACATTATAATTTTTAATAAATGCTATGCACGTTCTGAAGGGAATGTAACATATGTATAATTGATACAAATTTAAATATTAGACATATCTTCGGATATATCAATTTTAGAATTTAGTTTGTCTAGGTGATAAGAATCTTGTTCCTAATATTTGAAGTTTCAAGCGTTAGATGTACAAACACTTTACGTATTTCACTGTGATCTGTTACGGGCAGGGCCAGGTCATGCCGCTTGTATATGTATATTTATAGAGTGTATTTGTAGGTAGTACGTCTTTGTTGACGTTTTTTCTCTCGTTACGTTCGACGATATCGCTAGGTAGCAGCGAGCGGGCATACCTCAGTCCTCTCTCCTCTTTCGGAGATGTTCGAACGTGTTTCGTACTCCCGCCCACCATCTCGAGATTATGTTTCGATCGGCATCCGAATATTTCAAGAGACAGTTTGATGGACGCCGACGCTCTTAATCGGTCTATTTGTCCAAAATTGCGCCGATATTTTAGCAAAGTTGACTCTTGCCATCGAAGAAAGTGTTTTGTGTCTCCGTGGAATGTCCTGGTTCACTGCCACGAAACGTTTTTCTGGTAAGAACTTCTAATTTGTATCACTCTCCTTGAATCTGTTCCAAATACTAGAATAGATCGAAATGTAGGCCGTATATTTGTTAGATAAATCTGGATAGTAGATGTTTCCATTCATACGATTCATATCATTCTATTGCGTAATACAGTGTAGTTTCTGCTGATAATCGAGTTCGATCTAAATTAATCTTTATTGTGTAAATATTTTTTAGACATCGTATGTATAATAATGTTGTTTCTGTTATACTATATGTTATTTCTGTATGTCCAGATTATTAAAAAATTCAGTCTCCTATTGTATGCAGAAATTGAAGTATTTCAGAAAGAATACATTTATTTAATAGCAGATTACCGGATGTTTCGTTTATACCTATTTTGTCTGACACGAACATCAAAATTGAAGAAAAAATAAAATTTTATTTCAAAGAAACTTTATTCGAAGCAATTTTTACATGTATATTCTCTTTTCAAAATACGCAAATCATTACATTTAGCATAGACGCCCTTCTATTTTTTTTCCCGTAATTCTCTAATTCAATAAAATCGTAAATGAGTCAAACTGACTCGCTTCAGCAATCTAGTGGTAAACAATTTCATTAATCTAATAAGTAATGTCAAACATAAATAAATTATTAGTCCGGATGCAGGTAGATTATGTCCAGATGCGAACGACACACTTTAGAACAGTAAGGATTAAAAAATTTAGAGTAAAAGTCCACGTTCTTTGAAATGTAATAATCGAAAACTCTGGGAAGCATTGATCTTCAGAAAGTGGTTCGAGCAAAAGTATGTATCGGTTTTTCTGACGCTATTTGTTGTGTACCGCGTCCTCGTTTTTTTCCTCCGGTTTCTCCAGACCGAAATGACGGAGAATTATGAGCGGGTTACAGTTTTACGTGAGGGGCCAACAATTTCGCTAGGAAGCCGCGAGTCAGAAGCCGAGTTGGTTCGACCGAGGCCTTCGTATTCGGACCATTAGTCCAATACGGCAATTCGTCAAATCGGGAGAAATGTAGTATCAATAACGTCCCGCAGCTGCTGCCATCGAAGCATGCATTTTCCTGACGCGCAAATTGCGCGCGCACGAGTTCTCTCTTCGAACATACACGAGCGACAATTGTTTCCGATTTTCCTGATCCCCCCGCCCGGCCCCCGGTATCCGTTACCACCCCTTCGATTGTTTTTGTCCCGTCCCGTAGTTTTTTCCAGTTGTTTTGCCACTGCGTAATCTGTGAATCGATCTTTTGATTTTGAAAACATACCATTTCATTGAATCTACGACCGATTTTTTCGACCGAATTTTCATCGTTCTAACGCAGTTTCAGTGGTGAGTTCCAATGACTTTCCGGATCTAACACGATATGCGGTAATGACACGTCGTTGCCGAGTGTCCAAGATATTTTTCGATGTCCAATCGGAAATTTCATTCGATAACGTATTTTTCATCGTTAGCACGCGGCCAAAACACGTGTCCAAGCCCGGGCACGTGTCACCGTTAATTTCCTGTGGTTTCCATTCTCGAAATCGTGCTCAACGGATGTCTACTGCCGATGTGTGATGTTTGCGGATAAATCCTCGTGGCCTGCCAGCGCTGACCCTCTGCCGCAGGCCCTTTCCTCTATTTCACCTTCGCGCCAGTCGTTCCTTCTCTCTCCGTCTCTCTTCTCCTTTTCTCTCGCTTTCTCCGGTTTACTTCCTCCTATCGGTATCCTCGCTAAATAATAAATACGAGAGGGTTCTCCGGGAATACCCCGAGGGTGCCATTAGCGGGGTACAGGCCTCGGACCACCCTCTCGCACCCTTCGAACCCGTCCTCCGGCCTGCACCCACCCCTCTGCAGCTTCTTCCACGACCCGAAACGCGAGTCTAATACACTTAGAGGAGAGACGCGGCTCGCGTCTATGGATGGAAGGGTGCGAGGGTCTCCGCCGATCGCTTTATGGAGGCTGCCTCTTTTCTTTTCGTTTTCCTCGACTCGCTTGACGAACGAGCTTCGAATAGACGAATGTCTTAAAGTTTACGGAAAGACCGTGGGGTAGATCATATTTTCAATGCCACCGCGGTTGCTGAATTCGTTTGCGTTTTTCTTCCCTCTTCTTCATCTAGCTCTTTTTCCTCCTTTTTCACCGATATCGGTTTTTGATTTCCACGGGGTCGCTCGAAGAAGCAACGATTAATCTCACATCGGACGGACTTAGCGAAGGAGCGTTCACGATGTCGAGCAGAAAACTTTTAATCAGCGGACAGTACTCTCCTCCTTTTTTTTTTGTGTCGATCTTGTCCGATGGAACAGACCGGCTTCGTCCAGAATTCGATGCAAAGAAACATTGAAACGGTACGTCCACTTCCGGATATCTGTACCAGGCTTCCTGCAGATCTAATAGGGCGAGCCGGGCGCCTGGAAAACGTCGACCACTCGCTCTAGCTGGTCAAACGGTTAATCGAGGCCATTGCGATCAACAGCGGTTCTCAGCCCTTCCCCTCTTCATTTCGATTTACGAACTCTCAAACTAGCGTTACTTTCGAAACTTTCGTCTCTACCTACAGTTCGTTTCCCCAGTTATTTGCCCTAATCAAGATCTACCCTGATCAACGCCAGCAATCTTTTTCTTAATCATGAGTATTCAATTTCAAACTCGGTCGTGATCGTTTTCACGAATGTGTTGTCGTGATATAAATCGTAGTAGCAATCGAGTAAACATGTGTTTGCGCTTGTATTTTTTCAGACGACTTGAACCATCTTTGACCATGGAATGGTGCATCTGCGTANGTCGTGATATAAATCGTAATAGCATTCGAGTAAACATGTGTTTGCGCTTGTATCTTTTCAGACGACTTGAACCATCTTTGACCATGGAATGGTGCATCTGCGTAGACAGGATCGGAGGACATAACGCATCGGGAACATGCAGCCGGGAAAATGCGAGGCGGCACGAGGGGTAAGTATCAATAATTGAGCACCATGGGGGTGCTCCGCTTGACCATTTAGCGGTCGAACGAAGGGGATGGTCCACGGATACCTATGGTATGGGGATATCGGTGGATGTATCGCACGGCAAGGCCTGCTATCGACATGTCGACGATGCCAGGCCGGGGCTGTATATTCCACGATATAGGAAACTATCCTAGCCGCGATCATGATACGCGAAAATACCATCTGTCATTCGGGGGTGCGTGCCAGACCCCACCCCAACGACCGGCCACCACCCATTTCTATTTTTCCACCGCGATTTTCACTCCTTGCCTTTACCCGCCCTTCGTTCTGCCTCATTACTTATATTTTTCCTTAACTCGAGCTCTTTTTCTCGACGGATAAAAACTGATATTATAAAACCAAATTGTTCTTTAAAATCGGCGATTCATCTTAGAAATTCTTAGGTATTAATAATGATTTAAGCACGAAAACAATTAGTTTATTATCCGTCGAAATATCTTGATCAATTTTTGGTGTATATTGTAAATGTAATACTGGGAAACAATTTTAATCTCAGGAGTATTTATACAAAACCGTTCCGTGCATTTGTCGTTCGGTAAATGCTCGTATTTGCCTAGCGAATATTTAAAGCGCCACTAAACATCGCTCCTTAAATAGTATGACCGTAAAACCCGTCAAACCCGGGGACAATTCCGGATCTGGAAACAATTGGCATATACGCGCGGGGCTTGTACCGAAACTAGTTGCCACCGGCAGTCGTGCCCTCGTGAATAATCGTGCCCCGTAGTCGAATTCATTTTCCAATTAAGAGACCCGTGATTCGCGTTCGACTCCGGTCGTCGATCGATAAACTAAATTGAGGTCGTCGACGGGAATCGCTCGTCGAAAAATCGCGGTTAAAGCGTGACTGACGATAGCTCCGAATGTTGCGGTGCAATGTGTCGAACAATGTGTACTTATCGCAGCACGAATATCACGAACGTACCTTCCCTCCTTTTTTTTTTATGATTGCGCATTCTTCCCATTTTTCCATTCTTCGTCTGCATAAAATCGTATCAGCCGGCTCTAAAAGCTAGCGAGCATTAATGCTTCGCGGTTCTATGCGTTATTAAAAAGTCTCTTCGCGTCGCAATTATTTTAGGAAATCCATTGACTTATTCAAATCAGAAATACAAGTGTAATTAGTCATATTAGAGCGCAATGTTTGAAAGAGCTTCCGTGGCATCAGATTGTGAATGTCCCTCGGTAGATCGGTGAGATTTCTTCAGCTGCGTCTGGTATTATGTTTCCGTTACCGCGTTTTAACCCCCATCAAGCTATTCAACCCCGACGCGAGCGAGTTACCAGGACCCCGTTGCACGAATAACTTAATGTTATGTAAAAATAGCTGGGGTTACGGTCGCAGATACAGCGTGCCGCGCCGCACCGTTTTCCGTGTATATTAATGCGGGTCGAAAGAAGAGCGAAAACGACGAGGAAAAGCGCGCCAGACGAGAACCAGTCGAATCTCGAGCAGATGCTCACCGTTGGAATATCTAAATAAATCCGCGTGCCGGCCACCCTTGAAAATCCTTGAGTCGAATAAGTAATAACGCTCACCGACCACGGTTTAGATCTTTCCCTTTTCCGTATTCTGGCGTGCCCTTGCCTGCATAAGCGAGCGCGTCCGATTTCGGCTCTTTAATTGACCCGGGGGAGTTCCGCTGCGTGAACTTACTTTACGAGGAAACTTTCGGGATATTTCGTGCCCCGGGAGACGAGAGAATGCATATTTTTCTTGTTTCCTTTTTCTGCCGTGAGTTTCGGAGACAGGGAGAAAGAGACAAGAAGATACGAGCGCGGGCTATCGCGACGAAATAGCACTCTTTTTCCCTGCCGAGATTTAATCAGTTTTGCCGTCGGATCTAGGCGTACTATGGATTCGGTGAAACAAGCGTAGAACTTTTCGTTTATTATCCCAATTTTTGTTATGAATCTCGTTCGGGAATTCTATTTATCTGAAATGTTTGAGAAATTATCGAGACATCGTCCGTTCCCGCGGTTAACGAACATATGAATGTTACAAAATTTTATGGAGCCAAAGTATTCCACATTCCGCGCTACGAAGTTACTAATTCCTTCTCGTTGCTTAAGAAGAACTTCCGTGATAAAAGTGGACGTACACGCTTACCGGGTTTAATGAAATAGGAAAGTTTTTAGTGCACGTTATTTTACAAATTTTCTTTATCGGAATGAATGTTCGAATTTTTTATACATTTAATTTATCCTGTATCTGATTGTATGTCCTTATCTCCATGTCTAATCTAAAATTATAATACTTTATTGCATTAGGCAACTAGCCAGTCACACGTTACACAAAAATGATATTGCTGTTTGCTGTATGTACAAGAGTTTTTAAATTCAGTGCAGAGTGCCTTCGTTATCACGGTAATAACATTTCTAATATTTTTTCCACGTAAAAGCTTCTGCGCTCGAATAAACGGTGAAAATAGGTGGAAAAGTGAAAATTGGAGATTAGCTGTTTAGAGGGGCTCGGTAGACTGCACAGTTCCCGCAGAGCAATTAGTTGATAGTAATCGCGGGGCTTTAGATAATTTTCGTACATAGATTAGCACGGGCGTTGTACCCACGTGCAAACACACGAGAGAGACCCGTCGAGTTCATCGCAACGACAGGACGATTTACGAGGTTTCACAGGCTCGCCTGTCGGCCAGATAGAGCGAATGTGTCAATTACGATAAAGCTCATCGACGATCGATGTATCTGATGAAATTATTTAGACGCCCGCTGTCAAGCAACGACGCGGACCTACCGCCGGTACTGCTGCGATATTACGCAGTATCGCGGCATTGTATCGCAAATACAATTACTCTGCCTATAAATGTCTACGGCTGTACTCCATTTATTGCTTTATTTATATATACGCATGACTGAAACGCGTGAAATAATTAAATGTAATTGCTGAATGGATAAAATGATTAAGAGGACACGGGCACACATCCCAATGAACGTAGTACAAGTATGCGTAATCGATAAAATTTATTCTAAATACGATGTACAATTATAAAATTAGATGCTATTTCGACGGTATCGGTATCACCGTGTTCGCAATTAGCTAGCATAATATTTGATCCGCCGCGTCTATACTCGGTTAATCGTTTGTCTCTGCCGGCGTGTTTGATCTTCCCATCTTCTACGAGTCGAGGCGAAACTCTTTCGAAAAACTTCTCGGCGAACCTCGTTACGGTATTGCGACAAGTTTGACTTAAATTTCTCACGTAATTGCGAAATCTCTATGGTAATGTATGTATCTTCCCTGTCGTTTATTCTTCCTACCACGAGCTCTTCTTTAATGTCGCCTGTTCAACGGTTCGCTTTGTCTCGCAATTTATCGCAGGTTAGTATACATCTTCCGCGTAACTCGTCAACTTCTTCGCCACTCGCAACTTTCTCTACTGTCTTCCACTCTTCGCGTCACGCTCTTCGTTTCACTTGTCCGCATAAACATTTATCTTCTCCTCGAGCATCCTCAGTTTGTCCTCGTCCGACAAACTGCAACTGTTGTTCCGATTGTTTGTAGCGTAATCTCGCAGCGTGCAATTGTGCGCGCGTGTCGCGTTTAATTCACTCTTCTCCTTGTCGATTTCGGTCAATTCCTCGAACAGCACTTTGTCTGCCGTCGCCTTCCTCATGTCCTCCCCGAAAGCCACTTCCTCCAATTCTTGTTCATTCTCCTTTTTCCATGCCTGCCGTTTGTTCAGCAACAATATTTCATCTTCCAATCTGCTTTTCCCTGTTATCGGCTCGTCCTCTCTAAACGCGTCTAGTGTTCCACAAACATTGTATAAGAAAATAATGAATAATGAATGTCTATTACGGAGGTTTAAAAGTAGAGGACATTTACTTTCGTCTTCATTAAAACTGACCCGTTCTTGAGACTGGGTGTCAGTCAAAGATTTTGATCCATCTCCTTCAGTTCTACTCTCATCTTTCTTTAAATCATTTGCTACGTTTTCCTTCATAGACCGAACACTGCACTTGTGTAAAAATAACCATGAGAACGTTATTCTACGTTTTACCAATAGCGTGTCGTCGACATGGTACATACTCTTTATTCCCCTTGTCGACAGCGTCTTCCTTTAACTTCCTCAATGCCTTCTCATCGTTTCCGTTGGACGCAACGTTTGTTACGTCTATAAAATTATAAATTAAAGGCTCCTCGTATCCGGAATCGGAAGAATCCCAAAAGAGATTGTCCAAGTATTCACGCTTTTGTCGCTGGCCCACTGCTTTATGCACAGTGCCCTTGTACGGTGACTGGCCAATACTTGCATCTCTGTGATGCTTACCATGCTTCCTTTTCCGTTTTTTACGCTTTCTCCGCTTCTTATTACGCTTTGTGTGCTTGTCCAGACTGCGTATTATTCTCGGACCTCTATGAGGCGCATCTATGCCGTCTAAAACATACAGGAAATCTTTGTAGACGCGAGAAAAGTCGCTGTCGGGCCAGAAAATCGTCGCGAACGCCGAATGAATATAAGAGTTTTACTCTCTTCAAAAAGCCCTTCAGCCGTAAGCAAGTCCCCATTGTTCAGTTTCAAGATGTTCGGCGCGTTCATTAAAGTCGAAAAAGTATCCGGGCTTGCTGAATAATTTCCATTACTCGTGTTACTCGTTCCTACTTGATGCTGAAGAACGCTTTCGCCGTTCACCTTAGGTTCTCCGCTCGGCGACGGAGGTTTCCCTTTTTTCTCGGCTTCTTCTTTCGACTCGATATACTCCAGTAACAAATCTAGTTGTTTCGCCTGAACGAGTAAACGAAATAAACGTAAGGACCGTGAAACTTTTGAGCAGATCAAGTGGAATTCGTAACTAACCAGATAATCCTGTATCGACTCGACCTTCGCCTTGTCCTTTTCCTCCAGGGTGGTGTACTCTTTTATCAGCTTTTGTACTATCTGAATCTTTATGTACAACTCGTTGATCTCGGCCTCCATTCCCTGAACCGGGTAGCTTTGGAAAAGGAATTTGTCCTGCGGGATAGTTTGCGCCAGTCCTACGCTTATTAGCGGCAGCGTTGGTAGCTGACATAAACGATATTTTTTTAAATTCTGCGATGATTTTCTTACCGAACTTACGACTCGAATTTTTATACCTGTCCCATCGATGTTTCCTGCGGACTGACGTCCAGCATCCAATCCAAAAATTCCATCAAATCCGGCGGTAGAGAAATGCAAGTCTTTCTCTGCACCTCGTCAAAGATCAATCGATTCAAGAGGAGCATAATTTTATTCAACAGTTCTTCCGTGTGCTTGATCTATCGAATCAAAGTTTTTATTGTAATGTCAAACGAATTTGTCAGATCAGAGGAATTTTTACGACGTACTTCATCATCGGCCATGCTCTGACTGTACGATTTTTCGGCCGCCACGGTGTCTCTGGTTTTGTGCTTTTGATAAAGACCTGGGCCCAGCGATACTTTTAAAGCATCATTCTTCTGCACCTGGCAATTTTATATTTCAATTACTGTTTATATTCTCGAAGAAAGATTTGTTGGACCTATAGTAGCTGTGGAAAATATTTGAGTGCGCACATAAACGCAATAGTGCCCGAATATTTCATGTAATTATTATACCTGGTCGAAAATGTGTTCGACGATCCTCCCAGCAAGTTCACCATGAAGAGCCGAATCCATTTGCGATTCGTCCTCCACGTTATCAGCTATTAGAAGCGATGAGATCCCTCTTCTCTGAGCATCGCTGTCCACGCTCGTCTGAAACATTATCGTCGAGCTTTTTCTTAAATTAAGTTATAATACTATTAAGTATCATCATACTCCTTATGCGTCAAACAGAGCATGGCTTGATCACTTACATCCTTCTTCTTTACTTTGTCATGATGTGCTTTTCGTTCTTTATGAACTTTCTCCCCACTTGAAGCAGCTTTGCTTTTTTTAACATTAGTGTGATGGCTCGTGCCTTTGGACGCATTCTTCTTATGCTTCTTTTCGTGATTTTTTGTCTTCGAATCATTGGAGTGCTTTTTATGATGTCTCCGCTTTCTACGGCTTTTATTAGATTCTCTGGTGTGACCTTTTCTCTTTTGCTTTTGCGCCTTCTTCTTGTCGTGCTTTTTCTTTTTCGGAACTGCACTTCTCGCAATCTTCTCATAATCATCATCGACGTCGTCCAAATAGTAATCGTCCAGCATTTGGTTCGAGTTAGAAAGTTGTTGATTATTACTATCTTCCATGTCTTCGTACGAGTCCGAAAACCGAGGATTATTGCTGATTTTATTATTCCTTAAATACCGAGTATAATCCATGTTTTGAAGATCGCGGTTACGCTGATTCACGTCGTCGTAAAAAGCGTTATAACGAAACGCGGCATCTCTCTTAACCCTGACATCGTTTTCAAGCAATTGTTGCGCGGCTGCAGAAGTTCGCGTGGCGAGATGAACTTTCGACTCTTCGGATTTTGACGTTGCGTTACGAACAGCGTCGATAGAATTATTGATTACACTTTTATCTTGTCTGATCGTGTTCGATTCCGCGTTCGCGGCTGAACTCGTTTCGATGGTTTTCAAACTTCTGCTGAGTCTCACTCGTATGTCCCTGTCGAAGTCGTCGATCCATTCCACGGGTTCCACAAAGGACTCGTGCAAGTCCCCCGAACTAATAAGTATCTGTTTCTCGCTATCTGTATTTTGGACCTGTTCCCGACTACGTGGAAACTGCGATTCCAGATATTTACGGTTTTCGTAAGGAGAACGCGAATCTGTGTCAATATATTGCCCACGATTCGTTAATGACCAGCCCGCGGCATCTTTCTCTGGGGCCGCGCCGTTCCTCACTCCGTTCACCTGCGATTCAAGGTTTATAGAGCGAAAAGAAAGTAAGTCAGGGCAATAATTTATTGGAAATACTTAAGGTTCTATTTTTTTCTCTTTCTTCAGTTTACCTTTTGTGTTTGCCATTCAGCGGCGGTCCCGATAGCGCTCGGTCCTCGTAATTTTTCTCCGGTGCTGTTACTTTGCTCCGACCCGCCTTTAAACATATCGTCCGTGCTTTTAAGAGCGAAATAATTACTATGGGAAACGTTGCTTGTGGCCGCGTTTCCGTACCGACCGGATGACGCAGCTGCGACAGGGCCGTTTCTCTCGGCGATTTCGGATTTTCCTGATCCATGGTAAATGAACAGAAGTAGCAATAAATCGAGGATAGAAGCGGAACGGCGATGATCGCGGTCCATGGGAAGACCGCGAGTCTCGAGGAAAATTAATTCGAAATTACCAGTCTCACGATGGCTTGTTGGAAGTTCGGCTTGATCTTTTAACGATTCTGGCGTCCTATCGTTCGATTCTAATTTATCGTCGGCTCCATAATACATTCTCTGATCTCCTTTAATTCGGGGCTTAACTTTCGTTTCGTCCTCGGTCCAATCGTATATTTTCTTTAGTTCTTCATACCACGGTTCCATGCTGCTCGGTATCTTCTCCTTCCTACCGAAAGCATATTAAAATTGTTCTTTGTTTTAGACAATAAACAGCAAATGAAATAATGCATACTTTTCGTCCAGCGATTGAACGTCCTCTAGAAAATCATCGAATCCACCAGGATCTAAACTCTTTTCCTCCTTCAAAATATACTTTGCTGGATTAAGTACGATGTATCTTGAATCGCTGTCCAAAAACTTGTCCTCGTTCACTTCGATCGGTTCGTCTAGCCTGTTAACACAGCTTAGTCAATTTGAGGATTGAGGAATTGAACGTAGTCGCTATCACGTAGGTCAGTGTCGCTTGATTAGGAAAATTTGATCGTCCTGTTCGAGAATTTACCGCTGACCTTCCGCGAACAATGCCGTTCACGATATCTTCACCTGGATCCCGGTTGTTGGTTGCCGGACGACTCTTCCTCATCCGTGTATTTAACTCTCGTCATCGACGACATCGACGCCAGCGGCGACCCGCTTCTCGATTTCTCAGTTTTGTTGCTGATCTCATACATGTCAGCAGCAGGGCTGATGAATTGCTCTTTCGGCATTTTGTACTTCTCCTTCAGCTTTTCTGCCTTCTGCATTGCCTCTTCTTGCTCGTTCGACTTCGGACCGGTTGGTGGACAAGTTTGACCGCTCCTCTCGTACTCCATTACTGATCGAAAGATAAACTCTTGTACAATTCGTTTAATCACGGTATATTCGAATGGTAACACGAACGAATTGCGATACAAAATCTGACGAAACTTTACTACGTGAGATCTTAGCAGTTTTGACGTTAGGTTTTCGAGGATGGTGAAGTGCACTCATGATTACCAAGTCCCGCATCGGAATCGACAGCGTTATTGTCTTGATAATTATTTTTAACTCGTTCTTGCTCGCTTGTCGGGGAGAGTGCCTCTTGTTCGATGTCGCTATCGTAATCGTAATACTCGATCACGCTTGGATTCCGTCTTTTTCTATTACGGTTGGGATCTTTCTTTTTCTGCAATTTGTCTTGTATCATGATGTTCACTTTTCCCCTGCTTTTATTCTCGCTGTCCGTCGACGATCGCTCTTTCCTTCGTACTGACGCGTCATTCTTATCTGAACGTAATTAGTATACAAATATTTGTATCCATTCTTGTTATGAAGAATTTTTATTACTTACCTTCATTTACTTGCTGTTGCCTCTCCTCTTCTTTATTATTGTAATTCATATCAACATCTTCGACGTCGTCATTAGAATATTCCATATATTGGAGTATTCTTCTTTGAGCGTATTTATCGCTCATTATCCGATCATCCATTCCACTAGGCACTATAAATATCTCGTGATACCTCTTGTTCTTCGGCTCCTCTTTCGCCTCCTTTAATTCTACTTTATTATTCGAATCCGCGTTTTCTTTATAATCGGCAAGCCGTTCTTCCTCGCCCGTGGCTTTCTCCTTTTCGCCCACTTCATTAGACTTCCCTGCTGCACCCTGATCGACGGTCATATCCATTTGATTACGAATCGCGTTCTCGAACCAGTTTTGACTTCCTTTATCATTGACACCGCTTTGTTCCGAGCCTTTGTTCAACTCCGCGGAGTTCTCGAGTCGTTTTTCATCGGCGTTTCTTTGCTTCACGTCGTTCGTAGACGCGGGCGTGTCCTCGTACGGCACTTCCTTATCTTTTCCCCTTTCAAAATCGAGAACTCCATTACCAAACGGAATGTTATCGTTCCCCAGGTTTTCCTCTCGTTTGTTGGTAGCTCTGACGGGTTCGTCGACCTGCGCTTTTTCGTATTTCACGTTGAAGACGGTGGAGATTGTTTTACCAGGCTTGTGATCGTGTTGTTCTAAAATCATTTTCTTTTTCATATCGAGTACGTTCAACATACACGACGACGGCCGATTCCCCGACTTCTCGTTGGCACAGTCGTTGCTGAACTTGATCACGTTTTTGTTCTCCGACTTGACGAGAATATTGACGTTCCCCGAATCATTCGGTGACCTTTTTTCTTCGCCCGGTCGCTGAGATAATATTCCTGGTTCGTTTTCTGGCTCGGTTCCTCTGACTTCCTTTGTGCGTTCACTGTTTTGATACAGACGCCCCTGAGGTTCAAAGACTTTGATCACCTGTTCTCCTTTAGCCGAGCCGACATTCTCTCGATTCTCTTCCGTTTTCTGCATTCTGGTTTCCCTGCTACTCTCCTCGCCGCGGTCTGTGCCGGGACTCGAGATTTCGTTGGGAGAAGAAACAGGCTGCAATTCATTCGTCACGGATTCGAAGGTTCGCAAAGAATTTCCCTCGAGACTTTCACCCTTCTCCTCGTTCCTCATCAACCTGTTTTCCATCGCATTCAGATTTTCACGCGATACATCCAATTGCACGTTGTTCTTAGCCGTTTCCGGTTTATGACAATCATCCTTCTCCGCATTCGAGGTCCTGGAATTCGCGGCATCCTCTCTATCTTCCGTTGGTTTATTCGCCTGTTCGAAACCGTTCGCTTCTTGCAAATTGTTCAATTCCTTTTTCTCCGAAATATTTGCATCGTTTTCATCGTTCGCTTTTATTATAGGTATCGGATTTTTCTCGTCAGGTCCCGAGTTGCTCCCATCTTCGTCTGCATGACGTTTTTCATCCGGTGGCGTCCCTTTGCTGCGTCTTGTGCGATCATGAAGCTCCTTTAAAGCGCTCTCTTCAAGGTACGGGGCTCCAAACCCCGCTCTGTGAAAGAGTTTCGGGTTACCATCGTCCTTATTAACTCCGGTCCTTTTCGTCCTCCACGCTTTCGGATGAGCATTCTTCTCGTCATGCTCCTTCGAGACTTGTTCACGCTTTCTTAAGTCGAACCTTTCGGCATCCCGGTCTCTTCCCCGCAAATCGGAGCTTGCTGAGGAAGATTAAAAAACCCCAAAGTTAACAACAGTTTCCCACGCAAGTTTATGGAATTAAAAACCTTCTTGAGTAAGCATGCCGTCGTCGTTCTCGTTTTTCCCGTGGTTATCTTTCATACGTATTTTCCGTTCTCTACCTTGCTGATTGTCGTTCCCCATCTCGCCGACTTTCGACGAGTCCGTGGTTTTTAAATTCATGCGCTGCTTTCTATCGGCTTCGTTCAGACTTTTTTTCAATTCTAATATCGTCTCCTTGAGAGATTCCAGCGATGGCGTAGCCGCCTTCTTCGTTTCATCTCGTTGATTTCTCACGTTTAGTCTGGCATCCGCCTTTACGCTCGCTTCTTTGTCCAAGTCCAAGGAATCTGTTTAATTTTCTACCGTGAATCACAAAACCCCTCTACGAAATTAAATATGTATTAATGACTCGAAATTAAATCATACTCAGCATATTCTTTTGGCCGGATTGGTATTGAATCCATCGATCCCCCAATTTGTCCAGTTCGATTTCGGGATTCTTGTTCGAGCTCAGCCAATCGCTCAAAGAACAAAGGTCCTTCGTTTTAATCCACTCTTTGGGAGTCCGATCGTTTGCCGATCCCTTGTCATAAAACATTTCCTTTTTGTGGAACCTACGAAAAGGAGGTAATAAGGGAGTTAATAGCAATAATCATAGGGTTTAGGGGATCCATCTCTAATTATCTTGATCTCGAAATATGTTGTTCAAGATGACGATCTGAGCAACTGTTTCTTATACATGTCTTCCTCTTTCGAATTTAGTTTCCTACTTTATGCACGAATATATGTATAAATTCCTGCTAGCAGTATATGTATAACATGTTTAATACTCTATTCTGAATGTGTCATAGAAATTGATTTTTCGACCACGTATAAAAAAGAAGTTACTCCAAGTCATACTTCCGACAACATATACCAAGATCATTCATTAAGGTGGAATCCCTAAAATTCATATTTATTCTAATTATTTTTAGAACACGTTAATTAGAGAATTTGGATACCGATTTGGAAATACGTCAACGTCCTCGAAATCGGCGTCCCTTTTGAACATCATGTCATCGTCAAAAGATGATCTCCGGGGAAAAATATTATCATCCCTGTATTTATTCCTATTCGTTCTCCAAATGCTTCCGTAGTTTCGACCAAAGCTTCTCTTTGGACGTAACTTATTCCCATGACGTTTACTAGAATGTAAATATTTCGTTCATAAATGTTTCAACCTACGTTTGCGAACAATTAACTTACTTCTCCCAATCTTTGTTACGACTAGTGCGCACAACCTGGTCTATCCACCTCAAGTCGTTCTGAGCCTTCAAGACATCTCCTAAGAATTTTTCTAGTGCCGGGCTTTTCTGTTCGGCAGCTTTAAAAGATTGCCTGCTTCGATGATCATCGACTGACTTCATAGATTTAATCTACAAGGAAATACGAGCGCAGTTCTTTATTTTATGTCTATAACACTGGCGTCTGGATATTCTAAAACTAGTTTGTCAAAAGTTCGTGGCCTTCGCGTTCGAGAACAGCGATAGCCCGCAACGCATTAAGTTTTATTTAACATGTCCGCGGAAGCGGCATCGGAAGGAATGCGAAATCCTCGCGACGATTTCTCGCGACGGCCGGGCATGTCCTGCCGCTGACAATTCTCCTCCTGTAATAATACCGGGCGGCGGTTCCGTTACGCATCGTCCGTGGTGCGGTTCCTCGTCCTTTTTCCAGCGCGTACGCGAGACGTGGCCAAGACAATGGGATTCTACGCAGAGAACGCGCGCGGATACGGGCACGGTGTTATTAAAAATTCACTCCCTCTAGCGGCTGAAGTGGCCTCTGGCAATCTGCATCTCATTCCCGGCGGGCCCTTGTGCCAGCCAGTCATCAGGTGGCTGCCAGCACGCGGAAAAAGGGGTGGAAAGCTCCGGCCGTGGAAAACGCCACGACCGAGGGGTTTGCCGTCTCCCTGCCGGCCTAACCGAGCCCGGCGTGTCGCGACGCGGCCTTTTTCGTGCACACCGGTGACCGCCGCCTCGCCTCGCCTCGCCACCGAACAAAAAAAGTCTTACACCCAATTACACGCGGCATTTAACTAAATAAACACTCGCCGTCATCCTTTCCCACCTCCCGCGTCTGCGGCCACTCTGCTCAACCTCTGCGAGGTTTTTCCTTCGTTTCTATGCCCCGTACTTCTCGCACCCCCTTTTTCTCTTCCCACTGTTGCTCATCCTGTTTCCTGCGGACCTTAATGAAGTCCCATTTTAATATACTCCACGACTCTCCTTTTTTTCAAACGATTATTTGCCACGGTATGTAACGGAGCGTCTCCAATTTTTACTGCACCGCCCTTAGTCGCAAATCCATAACGAATTAGAATGCCACTTTAATCACATTTTTTAAATCGTCATGTCAGCACTACGGTTTTCCGTTGCGGGATTCGCATTACACCTTGTTTTATTGAAGACGTTATCTCTTTCGTGAGGTTGCGCATTCCCGCGAAACATCGCGGCAACGAGTGTCTTTCCATGCCCGAAAGACGTTGTAACGATATCTCGATCGTGGCGGCGGTTCGTTTCGCAAGCTCTCCATCAATCGCGTTCCGTGGAGGGTGTTCGAAGCCAAGAGTACGGCGAGCATAATCAATCACGAGACGTTTTCGGCCTGGATACACACGGGCTGGAGGGGTGTAGACAGCTCGCATAGTTCCGAAACGGAAACGGTAATATCGCTGGCCCGGGGCGACCACCCCTTTGTCATTTTGTCATCCAGCGTAAGGACGAATCGGCCAGAAGAGGAGGGCTGGAACGAAGAGACGTGGAACACGAAGATGCGGGAAGACAAAGCGGAACGGACAGTATGTTTTCCACAAAAAGAAATTAATGCTTGAGATATTAAAACGCGTCCGAAAGGAAAAGTCTGTCGGCCAGAGTTTGCCGCGTCCGCCGCGCCTTGCTACGAGCCACACAAGAGAGGCTGACTCCTTTTTTCGGTTATCATTCGCCGGACGCGAGCCCTTCATTCGCTCTTTAAGAGTCTA
The DNA here is from genome assembly GCA_019453355.1 of Ceratina japonica. NCBI lineage: Eukaryota > Metazoa > Arthropoda > Insecta > Hymenoptera > Apidae > Ceratina > Ceratina japonica. The sequence continues at coordinate 83,850 of SMSR01014301.1, forward strand.
TCCCCATTGTCTGCGCCGCTGCCGCGGCACGAATTTACTTAGAATCAGCCGTCTTGGCTGGGAACGAGCCGAAACACTTACCATTGTACTGTCTTTGTCGGCGGCCGAGGAGAAGTTGGACAGCTTGGGATTCTTGAAGAACTCTAGGCTGTCCTCGGCTCTTTTCGCGTACGCGTCCCCGTGCTTGTTATTCTGCGCATCGGCCGATATCGGAATCGAGAAGGCGACGACGAAGATGACGAAAATCAGAAATGACGTTCGGTGACGACGAACCGCTGACGCATCGCCGATCATCGTCACGCGATGGTCTTCTACCTGGAAGCAAAGTGTCAGTTCTCGCGTTTATGCTACAATTCAATTCCGTTGAGCTTAAAGGTTTAATGAATACGCGTGCCCGTACGATGTGCGCAACGGCCTATTAAGTCCCGATCCCGGGAAGACATTAATTTCATGGTGCGCATAACTTTCCTGTCACAATTTGCATTCGGTCGGGTCTTTCTTCGGGCGCGTACGGGGGAAATTAAAAACGTCCGATCGTAAAGCCTCGAAACGAGGTGAAATATCACCGGTCCCGCGGCCTGAATCGTAATCAACCTGTTCCACCTCGAATGGAAACGTTGCGCTCTTCGACTTTTCGGTATCGGGCCGATGAAAAGGTCGGTGAAAAACCGTAGCACCGGGAGCTTCGATAAGGAAAGCCAGTGAAACGCGTTCGGCGCCCGTTCGTTTTGCAAGAACGTTTTCTTTGAATCTTAAGAATTAATATCCAACACGGTCGCAGTTAATTTTACAAGGGTAATTTCGGAGAGTCGGGCGGAAAGTCGGCGGTGCCATTCGGGTTGGCTGGTTACTAAATTGAAGCTCTATAGAGAGCGGCTGAGGTACGTGCGAGGATAACGGGCAGGCCGCAAAATGCGAGACAAGACAAAGGAAAATAGGGCAAGTAATTTCAAACGAACGAAGCTATTTCACAACATGGGGGCGTGCAGATATTCGGACCAGAATGTTTTGAATGGGAATAATTCCGGCGATGATTCCTACCCGTTTCGCATCACCGGTTTTCACCGCGAAACAAGGCGTCGCTTTCGATATGCCGAATCACAATTCCATATATTTCCGGACGTAGAATCTTCTAATTATCATTTTGCTGTCAGCTACGTTCGTTAAGAATTGGTGTGAGTTTCTGCGAATTAAAAGGAAGCGCGGGCGTAAACGATAATGATCGACTTAAGCGTTTGAATGACGCGGCCCGGCCGGTATCCTCGTGGGACTAATTATAGCAAGAGAAAGCAGATTCAGTGGCTTCATCCCCCGCTTTTCAACACGAGAACCGAACCAGGGAGCACACTGAATTTCCTCCCGATGAAAACGCAAAGAATGAAGAGTTAAGCGATCGTTTCTTTCTCGACTGATCGTTCGAACGAGAGTACAAGGGGATGGAACCGTAAAAGATTTTTGCTCGGTTCGAGGAAAGCTACTCTGCCGTTTCCCTTCCCGCCTCCTCGGAGCCCCTTCCCACATCCACACGTTCCTTTCACCCTTTTTTCTTTTCTTTCTTCCTTTTTTTTTTGCTCAGACAAAAGTTTTGCATGCCGCGAGCGAGCAAGTAGCGGGAAGGAAAAGGGCCGAATATTTTTGTCGTTCCGACGAAAAAAAATCGCGAATAAAAGAACGAAGGCACGAAAATAAAGCTGGAAAGGGTGCAGGGACAGAGGAAGGGATGCTGCCGGCATAATGTACCGCGTAAGAGCCATTAGGTTATTAAAAACAGTGCTGGCTAAACACGAGTAACGAACCGGCTGGTGACCACCGAGGGATGCGACAAAGGCGAAAAATTAGCCTTGATAACTTGGCGTTTCGATTCGAAAGGAGGAACAGGGGTGGAAAGCACGGCTCCGGCCGGGAGAAAAGACCAGCGCGCGGAATCAGAGAACGGAACAAGGAATAATCTCGGCTTTCTTGCTCGTACGTTCACGGCGAAAATTGACCTCCCGTAAAACGTTTTCGCTTTCATTTCGCCGGAGTGTGCTAGTCATTTGTACCTGTCTCGTTCTCCGTTCGTTAAGATCTCGTTTCCCGGCGAACCGCAAACGCCGACTTCGCGGATTCGAATTGCGTTTATTAAATCTGATCCCCGGACGGCGCGGCACTCGAATTGGAAATCACGTTTTACGATTCCGGGATCGGAACATATAGTACACACGGACGCGGTGACAGTTTCACAAATACTTCCCGATAACAATACGGTTACCTTGTACTATTTTTATCGCTAGGACCTTCTAACGAGCAACCTCGTTTCCAGATACGCAGAAATGCGTACGTCATCGGTGATAATGTTGGTGGGATCGATTTACGTCACGACGTGCCAGCCAAACTCACATGCGTAAGACGTTTTTCACATAACAAATTCCGATTGCGAGACGACTGTTTCGAGCGTTCGATACTTCGTTTCTAATGCGCTCCTTTAGTTCGACTCTCGTCGCTCTTCGCAATGCGTGCAACGTGTGTCCGCGTTTATATAACGAACGATATAAATCTTCGGGAGAACGCGGCTACCGGCTTGCGTTTACTCCAACGGCAAGAAGTAGGCACCGGTAAGCACGCGGCACAGTTGAACGAATAATGACTGGTTGAAATTCAGTTTATTTCGGCATATGGACGTAAACGAAACTTCTTACGAGTTAGAATAGGAAGAACGGGGACGGGGAGTGGAGGTTACTGAACGAAGTTAGTCGAGAATTTCGTTACGAGGCTCGCAGCCCTCGCGAGAAAATATTCAAACCCGAGGCGTCTACTGTAAACGCATAAAATAGCATATAAGTCTCTATATTAGTTTCCCCGTACGCCGTGGATGAACGAGCGTTTGATGAAATATACCTCAGCCGGAATTTTCACTGCCCCGTTTAATTAATAGTTTAAAACTACGTTACAAACCCAGTCGGATTTACTTTTGTCAGTATTTACTCTCGCAATCCTCTATGAGATCCTGTGAAATCGAGACGTTTTAGGTTTCATCAGTTCGTTCGACGTCATTCCTGCTGCACGCAATTTTCGAACAAACGATGACGAACGTGTTTTTAGGAGAGAGAGAGAGAGAAAGAGAGAAATCAGGATGATGACGCTGATCTCTCTCTCTCTCTCTCTCTCCGTCCGGGTTCATGTCTTTTCCGCTCTGACTGATTGCGTATACACGCATGGCGGCTCGCTTTTGCTCAGGTTAACGCAAATGCAAAGGGAACAAACAAACGGGGAATACAAATCTAGAGTGAAATGAACAATGCCTGGGAGAGTTACTGCCTCCTAATTGAAACCAGCCCCCGACACACCCTCCCGTTTCCTCTTTCCTGTTCCCCTTTCTCTCTTCCACCGTCCTGTTCCCTCGTGCCTAGCCCGCCGCTCGGATCCTCTTTTTCCCTCCGCGCGCCGTTCCTCTTTCTCTCTTTCCGTTCACCCCCTCGTCCCACCGTGCACCGCCTAATCGTCCCGTACAGATGCGTGCCGCGCTTTCTCTCTATCCGCGCATAAAGCGTATAGTTTACGACAAAAGTTCGGGCTCGAGTTTAACAAAACGGCCGTTGGCCCGTCGCAAAACGCGAGCCCGGTGTTTACATGCGTAGAATGAACAAGTATCGATCTGACGTTCTATGGGTGCACGAAGGTGCACCGAGTACCGAACAAAGAAATCAAAGTAACGCATTATTTCCCGGTATCCCCGGCATAAACGTACACAGCTCGGGTCGGGGAAAAAAAAAAAGAAAGCAGAACCCACGCCCACGCTCGTGACCTTTCGTCCCTTTATACCCGACGCTGCGTCGTTACTGCGCCGAGCATCGTTGATAACGTTTGCCACGAAATCAGTTTCAACAAAAGACGGATCTTTTTTAATCTCTTCCATCATTCCGGATTCCGCCGTTCCGAGACCATTTTATCAATACGTTACTCGATAACTATCCTCCAGCCGGCGACTCATCCGCCGTGATTCCATTTCGCGGAACCATTTATACGCGAACTCGGTCACGACCCGTTCCGCAATTACTCCGCGGCGCTCCTTCCGGTTCGATTAACGAAGAAAATAGCACTCGGAGGAGCGAATTCGTTGTTTCCGCGGGACCGCTGCCAAAATAACTTCCGTGCCGCCATAATCGTCGCATCTTACCGCGTTCCTGACCGGCCCGGGAATAATAGCGGGTAGGAAAGAGAGGGCGAGCAGAACGAATCCGACGAGAAAGAATGGCCGCTCTTTATAGACAAAGTTTCGTCCCGCATTCGTACAAGCTTCGTGTAATTTTATAAATAATTCCAAGCTTCTTCCGAAGGAGGACTTGGCCGGGTCGCCCCGGTAGGACGGCAAAAGAAGAAGAAGAGAGAGAGAGTGGGGGGTCAGAAGGGGTGAGTTTTATCCAAGCGTAGTTTACAGTGGATATTACAGCGAGCTGCTCGCGCGGGCGAGCAGTAAACAATTCGAGGCATTTTAATGCAGCCCCCAGTGGGCCGTAAGGAGGACTCGAAACTAACGTACCTTGCGTACCCCACCGACACCGGAAACTCTCCTCCCGAAACGGAACGAAGGCGCGAATGAAAGAAAAGGCGAGAAGGAGAGGCCTTATCCCTTAAGGCCTTGGTACGACCATCGAAAAGGCATACTATAAGGCGGCTTCGATCTCGAAGCTGCTGGGTAAGCCTACTCTCGTTTCTTTATCCTCCCCGTCGCCTCGTCTGCAGCTCGTTTCATTCTATGGTGACTCCTCTGTGCTCGCCTCTCTTCCCGCAAACGTCAAATCGAAATCCTTCACAGATTTGCGGCTAATACCTGGACACGCGCGTAACACCGGCATTCTTCGGCGTACGATGTTTGATAACGTTCAATAGAAGAATTATAGCACGCCAGACATAGAATGAAATTGTAGCCGATCAATTTTATGTAACTTTACCTAAGGTTGTATGACCGTAAGCTCTCTACCAAAAGCTTAAGATATTTGAAGCAATGAATTTCAAGGAACTACAGAGGAATTAGTATGTAACATTTTTTGATTTGTTTTTCTCATAAGGAACTTATAACTTCTAATATCCTAATATTTTAATACACAATTTTGGCATTTTTTATTGGACTGTATGTAACTTCTAAGTGACACTGCATGCCTGCACACTTTTTATTGTACACCTTAAATAATATACTCGAAGTTGACTTTGTATCAACTTTAAAATATTCTTAAATCGTGTGTTAAGAATTANACAATTTTGGCATTTTTTATCGGACTGTATGGAACTTGTAAGTGACGCTGCTTGCATGCACACCTTTTACTGTACACCTTAAATAATATCCTCGAAATTGACTTTATATCAACTTTAAAATATTCTTAAATCGTGTGTTAAGAATTATACAAAATAACAAATTAATCATTGTTGCATTCACATTTTTTCATAAATGAAATCAAAATATTTGGTCGTTCGACATAAGAATTCAAGATGTAATAATTTCTTTAATAGCAAAATTTCAAAAATTTTGTGCAGTATTTTATTAATGAAGTATCTAGTAACTTTTAAAATTTCAATACTTAGCCATTGTTTTGATGTAAAGGTTCATACAATCTTAATCTGAAGATAGGAGTTTCAAGTCAACTTTTGTAGTCTTTGCTGAAGTGTGTAAAGTCGTATGTTAGCGCAAGAGTCAGCTTTTACTCAGAGAGTGCTTAATGGATCGTTAACTTTGCGAACTGAACGAAATATGTTCCTTTGATTTTCCGTGTCAGAACTTTGATCGCCTGATCGATCATTGCAACATGGACCCAGAGGCCTGTTTCGACGGAACGCGAAAGGAACATTCGTTACGTTTCGTTTGCTCCGCTGAGTCATTACGGATCTAATTTAATCACTGGATACGTCGTCACATCGTTTATACATTATTTCATCCGTCTCAGTCTGTGAAAAGGTGTCGCCGTGCTTCTTGGCCGACGTTCCCCTGCGTTTTAGCTAACAAAAAATTTCATAATTTAGCTCGACGGTGAACACTCATTGCTAATATATTTTTGCTCGGCGAAAATTTCGCCCTGGCACCGTTCCAATTCGGACGATCATTCAAGGTATATAGTTNATACAAAATAACAAATTAATCATTGTTGCATTCACATTTTTTCATAAATGAAATCAAAATATTTGGTCGTTCGACATAAGAATTCAAGATGTAATAATTTCTTTAATAGCAAAATTTCAAAAATTTTGTGCAGTATTTTATTAATGAAGTATCTAGTAACTTTTAAAATTTCAATACTTAGCCATTGTTTTGATGTAAAGGTTCATACAATCTTAATCTGAAGATAGGAGTTTCAAGTCAACTTTTGTAGTCTTTGCTGAAGTGTGTAAAGTCGTATGTTAGCGCAAGAGTCAGCTTTTACTCAGAGAGTGCTTAATGGATCGTTAACTTTGCGAACTGAACGAAATATGTTCCTTTGATTTTCCGTGTCAGAACTTTGATCGCCTGATCGATCATTGCAACATGGACCCAGAGGCCTGTTTCGACGGAACGCGAAAGGAACATTCGTTACGTTTCGTTTGCTCCGCTGAGTCATTACGGATCTAATTTAATCACTGGATACGTCGTCACATCGTTTATACATTATTTCATCCGTCTCAGTCTGTGAAAAGGTGTCGCCGTGCTTCTTGGCCGACGTTCCCCTGCGTTTTAGCTAACAAAAAATTTCATAATTTAGCTCGACGGTGAACACTCATTGCTAATATATTTTTGCTCGGCGAAAATTTCGCCCTGGCACCGTTCCAATTCGGACGATCATTCAAGGTATATAGTTCCTTAAACCGGCTGCTTTTAAGCAGCGTTCACAAAGATCGTAGCTTTAAGTACAGTGGCGTCTAAACGAAATACGATGAGCACTTAGCCTGGCCGTATCTATCAAATATAACCCTTATGCTGGCGGTTTGAGGGTGTGGTGCACCCCTGGGAGAACCAGGAAAGGACAACCTTCTGGAATTTATACTACAGCCCTCTGCCTCATCCTCTCTCGCAGCTTTATCATTTATTCATATAGCGTTGCGCGAGGAAAAGTTGCCCTAAGTGCCCATAAACGTTTAGTCGCCGTGTGTTTCTGCGTTTTCAAAAAGCGTACTCCTCGTGATTCGATATCATTCGATTTTCTTATGGAGAGTGTAAACGTAGGACGACTCTGCGAGGTCTCGTGCTCGTAAAAAACCAGGAAATCGAAGAAGAAAGCAATTTTTTAAAAGGTTGAGATTAATAGAAATTCAAGTGCGCGATGCTATCGACGCTAGGTAGATACATTCGAACCAAGAATACGATTTCCACAAATAATCTAATTTCGAAACGCCGAAATTTCGTTGATCTCGATCAGAACGCTCCTTGAATCCTTTTCTCCGTTCTACTGTTTTCCCCTGGAGTTTCAATTTCGTCTTCTCATCTCGCGAAAATTTATAGCATCTCCCATCGATAATGCCGCGTGACAGAAAATTGGATAAACTTTTAGACAGTCATCGTAGGCGAAGGTGGCGTGGGCGCCGATGCTCCCGGAGAATTTATCCGCATCCGGGCTAATGGACAATTAATACACTGCGATCAGATCGATCGGCGCGAGCACTCGGTAATCTCGTTTCAATTATCGGCCACGAAATTCCGGGTGAAACGAAACAGAAAGGAAATGTAATGAAAGCAAACGGAGAGGAGGCTACCTATGTTACACGCGGTGTGGAGAGGCGCGTGCGTGTGCGTTTCTCGTCTCTGGTCATTTTCCCCACGAGAGCGAGAACTGCAAATTATTTTCCAGTCGTTGGTCGGCTCGATCGGCATCCACGGATATAACGGGTGATCCCGAAATTCCCGCGGGAGAACGATGCGCCGGCACCATTCGATACAGCCTCACGAAATATCCCACCTTATGGTGATCCCACGGCACATCCACCCTAGAACTACAACCCCATAACTCGCCTGTCGCACTTTGACCTCTCGCGTCTCTCTGTGCAGGCCTTATGCAAGAACCATAAATGGTATTGGTTGCTCGATCTTCGCTCATCGACCACGGCGAAGGATAAAGATATATTTCATTCGGCGCGGTGTTTTACGGGCGAAGTCGGAGAGAGAGCGTTTTCGCATTCATTAATAGGATTGTCCGAGTATCGTTGCCAACATCGAGGCTCTCTCGTCTAATCGGGGCTAACCACGCTTGTAACCGGGGATGATAGCATCTACTCGGGGGTTGTTGTAATGCGATCACGCTATCTTGACGTTGTCACGGCGGTACGTGAATTGCATGTAATCAGCACCACTCGCATCGATTCTGATATAGACGTTTCCTGGATTGTCAACGTTGCCGGTGACATCCTACTGTTAATTCAATCGCGCAAGATGCGCATCAGGCGCGTTTTATTTTTCAGCCCGTCAATTCGCGTGGCGCCATTTTCACAGTTCGCGTCGCGTGATTATTATTTCTACGCTTGACGGAGTTGTTTTTCTGAAATCGTTCATCAAGGCCTCAGACGTACAAACAAATGGTTGGTCCTGTTTCAAAGTTTAACGACGGCGAAAAATTTAAAAGAGTCGACCGTTCGGACAGGCACCACCGAGGTATCGAAACATCCGTTTAATATTGGAAGAGCTGGGGTGGGCGGGACGCTATAGCAGGCAGATTTTAATCCTTGTCGTACCCGTGAAGGGAAGGGAACGATGCTGAAGTGACTTGAAGTCTCTTCAGGCGAGATGCTTAATTCCACCCCGTTCTTCTGCAACCACCCTCCGGCTTCCCCGCCTTCTCCTCCTTTTGCACCCCCGGAGGAATAATCCTCTGTTCTTTAATTCTCCTCCGTCGGATGGACTGGAAATTATATCTAAACGTTGTAGAAATAAACGTTCGTGCGTCATCTACTCTTACGGCACGAGAATTTTTCGCCTACCCGCGACGCCGTTCCGAGGGAATCTCGTCAAAAAAATATCGGAAAATATCGCGTAAGCGACAAGCTGTTCCATTTTAATCGGAATATTTCTTTCCCGTTAAGGAATGAGTATCCTTCCGTTAATAACTAATACAGCCTATGATCATCGTCGCGTGGTATCAATTTTCCGATGTGACGCAGCATACGAAACGGAAAGATTTCTCCAGAGGACGGAAAATTCCGAAGGACTGCGAGTTACACCCTCCTTTCCTTCCCGTTCTTTACTTTCTTTTTTTTCATTATTTTTTAGTATCCTCCCTGACAAATGTATCTGTGTCCTCGAGCGCGCTACGCCTTTCATCTCTCGTCTCTGCAGCCGGAGCACTTATACACTCTGTGTTTTTTCTCTCTCTCTCTCTCTCTCCTCGCACCCTCTCCCGTTTCTCTGTTTCCCGTACTCCTTCCAGCCCCTCCTTTCCCTTATCATCTTTTTTCGGTCTCTTTGGTCTCTGTCCTTTTCCCTGCGCTTCATACCACTCCAGTGTTTCGCGTTCCTCGCCTTCCGGCCTCACCCTCGTCATTCCTCGTCTTCCACCTCTCCTCTCTTTCGTTCCTCTGTCCCGCGGTTTTCGAGGACGCGGTTCCACTACCACCGAGCGCCGAGTTAAAATACATCGTGATTTTAATACTTTTAACTTCTTCGTAATCCGCTTTGCACCTACACAACCGCCGTTACCGCCGCCGCCGAGGCACTTCATCCGGGCATCTTCTTGCAGCTTCTTCCCGTACTCCTCCTCCTCGTCCTTTCGACGCGTATTGTGGCGACGCAGCGACCGTGCCGCATCGAGCACCGCTGCCGCGAATTGTTTGACGAGTGTAATTTTACCATTCATTTTCGCTTAACCGCGGGAGGGAGGGAGGCAAACGAAGAATGCGAGCCGAGTAAGATACGGGGGTTCGGTACGTTCGCAATTTAGGTCGAGAAGTAGAAACGCGTACATCTCGGCTGAAAACACATTTGTTAGGTCTTTAAGATAATTTCGCGTGGCTCGTCGGTTCCCAGCCTTTGTTTCAGTTATCAGCAGTTTTGTATATGTTCCATCACGCGTGTCTCATCGTTTGTACAAATTAAATATAATCACCCTACAGCGTATGTCAGAGGGAACGGGGGAGAGGCGAGTTTGTCAGTCGTCAACCTAAAACAGCGGGCATGGTTAGACAGGTTTAATAACGGGAGCAGGGAGCGGAAAATCCGGAAACGGTGACGCGTTCTCGCGTACGCGGGACAGGTAAGACCGAGGTAAATAGGACGATTGGCTGGAGCGGTCTTTAAAGGGATTTCAGTCGGCACGTCGTACACAGAAGACGCAGACTATTAAGTAAAGATTGCAAGCCAAAAGGGGTTGCCGTCTTAATCCGCGGGCCGTCTGTTTGTGGTATTACCGCGTTAAGGGATGAACCTCCGAAGCGCAATCGCGTTCCCCTACACCGTCATTACCCATGAACGATTCCGAACAACGATAGCATCCTGTTCTTGCCTTTCGCGTGCTCTTATTGTTACAAGCGTAAATAGTTTATCCGAGAAGAGGAATACTTCTCTCGCGACGTACTAATCACTGTTTAAATTTTAATAATTTATAAAAACTGTTTCAGCATCGATCGCGCCTTTGTTTTGTATTTCTATTCGTTGGACTGGGGATTAAATAAAATTGAAACGATCATCAGATCGATGGCGGCTACTGGCTACGTCCTATTCGTTAGCGCGTAACCGGGTTTTCTGCCGGGGGCGATGATTATTGGAGGCGGCGCAGTATATAAGGAAAAGTCGAACGACAGCTAGGTGTCGGTGGCGGAATGCGGTTGCGGTGTTCGCCGCGACTGCGGCCGCGTTTCTATTCGCGGCCCGCAATAGTAGTTCGATAGGCGGTCGCGAATTTGAATGGGTGGCTTTCTGCCAGCGGAGTAGCTCGCGTGGCATACATTCCGCCGCGAATCACGCCGGCTGACACGTCTTCTGACGGGACGAGGACGTTCCTGTGCGCCGGAAACGCAACGTCCGGCGATAATGTCCGTCAACAGCGACGATGCGAACGTCCCGGCCAAACAATGTGCCATTGTTGCCAACTTATTCCATTACAGATAACTCCCTCGTTCATTGTTTCTTCTCTCTCGCTCGCGTTCCGCGTCCTCTTCGCTCCCGGACCCGCGAACGATTCCTCTCTTTCTCCTCCGTCCCGGAGAAAACGGTCCTACCTCGCTCGGTCATCTCTTTCTTACCGGGCACAGCCTCTCCGCCCCCCGATCGCCCCTTCGTTTCGATCGCTCTCTCCCTCGCCGGGCTCCATAGTGGTGCTCTCCTCGGTTAAGAAATGCACCTGGGATCCGGAAGATAAAAAAATTGTCCCAATAAATCCGCCGCGTCGATAATTGCCGCGATCAATCGCTGGTAACCGGTTAGGGAAAACGCGGCTTAATGAACTCGCGCTTAATTACTATTCTATGAATACGGTTTATTTATGCCGATAATAGATCTCGGAGCCGAACGATAGCGGCGATTAAAGGAAAGTGGAAAGTCGCGTTGAGAGATATGTGTATAGTCTGAACGTATCCCGTTAATTGTTCCCAGATAATGCCTCTCCCCCTCGAGCGAATCCGTTTCAAACGAGAAATGAAATGATTGTTTTCAGAGAAACATCCTCGGCGAACGCAGGATGCGTTTAACCGTGGCTGCGAGGCGAACTCTTTAAAGCGTCTGGCAAAGGGACAGGTTCCTGCGCGTTCGAACTCTTTGATGCCGCAGCCTTCGTGCCGATAAAAATTTCGTATAGCCAACGAGGGAAACGACGAGGGCACGAGCGTGTGCAAGAAAGGGGATGAAGTATCCATCGGGAACGGGGAACAATCCCTTCTCTCGTGGATTGCTTGTTCCGCTATTTAAAAGTGTCCTCCGTGTACCGGGTAAGTTAAGTCCCCTGGATCCGCGTTCAACGCGGCATAGCTCTATCGACAATAGCACAGCCGTCTTCCGGAAAGTGGCGCTGTTTAATATTAATAAGCCGGGGAGACTCTGCCCTTGGCAGGCACGTAGATGCATATCAGGCCGGGCATTACGAAAAGACTGACTTCCGCGCGAGACATTTTTCGCTTCCGAATTTGAATAGCCGCGAAGACCGTATCTCCGATGCATCAGCGCTCACCATCTCGGATACACGTGCGATTGTCGACCTGAGCACTACTTCTCTACAATGTCTGCAAAGTATTGACGCGCTACTTCAGCATTTAAATACGGGTTAACAAGACCCAAATGCATATTCAATTCCTTATCGTGTATCAGCACTTTCGCGTCGTTATAAAGATTATTTGCTGTACAAATCAAACGTAAACCACTAGATAGAAGATAGCTGTAGCCAATACTTTGTTAGGCAACGATTTGTGTACGTTTGAGAATTTATCCAACGTGTTTTTTGCCGTTAAATTGGAAAAAATCATTCGGTTCGTTACGCGTCGAATTAGAGTCCGTAACGGAACAATACCACGGCCGAGTCGCGGAAATAACTTCGTTATTTTCCCAACACCCGTATGATCAATATCGCATCCAAACACCGCTATTGATTTAATCGCGGTCGCATCCACCGCACGCGGTAATTAAAATTAAAATGTTCCGCGGCGCAATCGGGCCCGGCCGCGCGCCCCGAACCCCCGAAAACGCCCGCGCCACCCGAAAGGAACGCGATCAAGAGAAAATGGTCCTCGTAAAACGAATATGCGTAAACACCCTCTTAAACCGGCGCGGCGCGCGACTCTTTGAGAGAATCGGGAGGGACACAAAAGTCGTCGCGCATTGTCCGCGCATTTCGAAGTCTTCATTCGTAAACCATCATTGAGCTCCCGCAGGGTGGGCGGGGTAGGTTGCGCGAAACATCTAGTGCGAGCCGAGGCGACGTTAAAACTCCTACGAGCCTTTTTTTTCCCCCTTTTTCTGCCGCCCTTGGTTTCGCGATTACACACGTAGCGGCGATTTAATGCAAAACGGTGCTTCGCGGCGAACCCTGAAAAGAGGGACAGAAGCGACGTCGCGGGGCGTATGTTGTACGCGTGTACACGTCGGGCTGAAGAATACTCGGACGCGTGTATCACATGCGGGCTCCATTTGAAATTATTTCTTTTTCGCTCTCTCGCCATTTGCGAGTAGTCCCGCACAAAGCCCATTTTCTGTCCCTGAACTCGCTCCGCGCCCTTCCGCCGCCGGTACCATCGTTGAAAGAGAACGAAATCGCGTGTGATCCGTCCTCCTTCCGGGATAAGAGTCGTCGGGTAAGTGACACGGCCCAAAGCGAACCCTTACTTCGTTCGCTCGCTCTCTGTGTTTCGCGGTTCCTGCCGCTTCTTTCGCCAGGCTGTGCCGCACGTTCCTCTGGTGTCCACGCTTTTTTCGAGGACGTCGCGCCGCGAAACCACTTGGAGAACACTTTTCACAGACGGTACCATGTAACTATAGCTGTAACCATAAAAGACACCTACGCCGTTCGCGTAAACGAAGCGAACATCAAAGGCAGGTATTTAATTATACATCAAGGAACTAGCAATAGTTTGACGTCGTAGAGAAGCAATAATCTTGCGCGTCGTGTAACGGCGTTTCAATAATTAGGTAAACGATAGACCGGAGTATCGTGCATTTTCGTGCTAATCAATTAGTGCAAGCTAAAGAAGGTTGACAAATAATTTGCCCGCGGTGTGTGGGGGGATCACGGCTCTGGGCCGTAGAGATGGCGCGAGGCTTAAAAGCCAATATATCAGAATAATAACTTGTCCATTAAAACGCTTAAGTAGTAATAAGTACGCGAGCCTAACTGACAGGCACTTCGAAGTTCCCACGGATTAAAGTGTCCAACTTCTCGAATTTATTCGGGAAAATAAATAACGAAACGTATTCGCGCGAATAAGTTCGCCCGCTTACGATTTACAAAATAAGTAGCATTCCATATTTTTCCACGTTCTTCTTTAAAAAAACACAAAGTGTGGTTGGTTCTCGGGAGACGATTTCGCGAATCCTGTTATTAATTTGTTTCCGAGCTACGTCGTTCAGTTTTCTCCGGCGAAAGATTCAATTTTCGATAGACCACGGCTACGACTTTTAATCCCGAAAGAACGCTTGTACGTGCTTTATTGATCTTTCACTTATCGCGGGGATCTTAATACGATTTTCGACGCGGGGGACACGTCGATACGAATGCTTCCAATTAATAGCTACATTAAATATTCACTAACCATTACCTCTATCATACCCGTTCGCACGTAAACGGCAGATATCGGATCGGTTTAAGGAAAATAACCCTTCTTGCAGAAAAAGAAATTTTATTACAAATACGAGGCGGTGCGAGGGAGGGAATATGTTCGACGGTCGGAGACGTCGTGATGAATTCTCGAGACGTGGAGGTCTCCTGTACGAAAGAAAGGTGTAGCCCAAAAGGGGTATTACGGGGTGGAAGATCAGATCAGTCCAGACGCCGCCGTTGCGAGGCCCCTCCGCGAAGAAATTCCGAAGGCGACTCGGAGAAGAGCACTCGAAAACAAATCGAAAATGGATTTCTCCGGGCTTCTTCTTGTACCTCGGAGCGTCGAATGAAAGCATTTACCGGTTTATTCGCGGATGGCTGTTACCCGGCAGCCATCTTTCGGGCGTCTCGGTGGCATGAAAGTTGCAGGCGTCTTTCGAGATACGCCCATACGTTTCGGACGCGGGAGCCTGTGTGCCGTTACACTCGCGTAACACACGTGCACACGAGGCCACTTCCACGCAGGTATCAACCTGTCTGGTTCCAACCCACGGCCAACTTCTTCCATCGCCTTTCTCCTTCCTCTGTCCTTCTCGCCTCTCCCCGGCCCCGGCGAAGGATAGAGGGGTACGACCAAAATGTATTTCTTTGGCGAAATACGTATCTACGTGCCTCCATATTCTGAACTTGTACGTGGAATACTCGAGACGGCTGTCTTTGGACAGAGGAAGGTCTCGAAGACGTCGCTTGACCTTAGAGCCGCCGAAGGAGCGGGGGCACATTTTACGTCTCTTTCCGGATCTTAACCTTGTCCTCCCAGAATTGCAACGTCTTCCAAGACAATATTCGTTTCCTACAAACAATACGTATTATAAATTATACACTAAAGCTGTGAGCAATTTTTATCGCGAGAGCGTGGGCTGAACAGCAGATAAAAAGTTGGATCAATTTTTCAATATTTAATATTGTTCGAAACGGAATCGAGGCATCCGAGGCGAGCCGGTATTCGCGGCGGCTTATTCGCACTCCGCGAGGCCGGATTCGATCATCGGCAGTCGGAAACAGTGGCGTATTTAAGGATTAATATCGTCAATTTTTCGGGGAGACATCCGCGGGCGGTTTGCTGGGTCCCTGAGTGAAGGGGCGGTGGTGCTGCGACAAGGGGATAGGGACGAGCGAGCAGGCAGAGACGGTGGCGCAGAAGGGTGCATCTACGCGTCACGAATTCGGGCTCGCGTCGGCCTGTAGGAATCCTCGCGTTTCACCTGCGTTTTCCACCTGTCCTCCTGGGGCGTCGCTGTTGCAAGCTCCACCTACGACCCTCCTAGCAACGGGCGTGCGTCCAACGACGTCACGGGCTTNAGAAGGAGCGGGGGCACATTTTACGCCTCTTTCCGGATCTTAACCTTGTCCTCCCAGAATTGCAACGTCTTCCAAGACAATATTCGTTTCCTGCAAACAATACGTATTATAAATCATACACTAAAGCCGTGAGCAATTTTTATCGCGAGAGCGTGGGCTGAACAGCATATAAAAAGTTGGATCAATTTTTCAATATTTAATATTGTTCGAAACGGAATCGAGGCATTCGAGGCGAGCCGGTATTCGCGGCGGCTTATTCGCACTCCGCGAGGCCGGATTCGATCATCGGCGGTCGGAAACAGTGGCGTATTTAAGGATTAATATCGTCAATTTTTCGGGGAGACATCCGCGGGCGGTTTGCTGGGTCCCTGAGTGAAGGGGCGGTGGTGCTGCGACAAGGGGATAGGGACGAGCGAGCAGGCAGAGACGGTGGCGCAGAAGGGTGCATCTACGCGTCACGAATTCGGGCTCGCGTCGGCCTGTAGGAATCCTCGCGTTTCACCTGCGTTTTCCACCTGTCCTCCTGGGGCGTCGCTGTTGCAAGCTCCACCTACGACCCTCCTAGCAACGGGCGTGCGTCCAACGACGTCACGGGCTTTCCCAGATTCTCATTGGTCCCGTCGTATCGACGCGCTATAACCGAGGTTGCTTGTATTTTATTATTTTACTTACCTATCGTGCAGCCTCGATGCATGCGCCTTCCTTCCTCCTTTTTTTGCTAGCCTAACATACCGCACACCGCAATACGCCGCTGCGGTACCGTCCCGAGCTGGGAGGTGGTCTCTAACTTCCCAACGAAAATGCATTTCCTCGAGCATGTTTCTTCTCCTCCGCGCTCTCCTCCATTGCCGCATCCTCTTTCTCCCTCGAGCTCTTCTTCGAATTTTTCCCTTCGTTCCCACCATCTTAAGCCGTTAGGTTGCGCCTTGCAAAATACGCGCGTTATTAAGTAGCGCGAGAGGATCGGTTCGAGTACACGTCCCCGGAATTTCATGTATTCCGGCGGGGGGGCATAAACGAAAGCCGGTATCAGATCCTGGAGAATGTTAATTAAAAAAACGAAATCCAGTCGGAATGAAATTTTATAGCGGCGAAGAAACCGAGCGAATAATAAACGATGAGAGGGGTCAATTAAAATTCCATCCGTGTTGCCACAAGCAGCTACCTTTCACCCTCGTTGAATTCGTTTCGTTTTAATGGTCAGCATCGTCATTTCACTCGGGTTTTTCAAGGGCCACGCGAGACCACGTCACGGGGGCTTAACGGCTGGTGAAATGGCGTCGCCGCTAAAGAATTCATCGGCAGCGACTTTTCGTTTTATTGCGCGAAACTTCGAAAGGGTGAAACGATAACTGTCCCGAATGCATCAAATTCCGATTGGCTCCGATAAATCTCCTGTTGCGTTAAGTCGTTCGTAAACGCTGCGGCCTCCCCGGTCGATGCGACCGATAAATATTTAAAGCGTTCTATTAACGGTAACCAGGGTGTACCGGGATCATCCGCTCTGTAGATTCTCCGAAGAAGAATGACTTTCCCGGTCACGTAGAAACCGCTCTCCCGCGTGTCTAGACGGTATCCAGCTCGTTTTCTTGTCACAGCTCGCCGTCCTCGTCCGATACCATCGTGTGTCCTTGTCTGGTTCCTCCGCAAGCTTCGGAGACCTCACGAACCGATTGGTTACCACCTTCTGGTTGCGAAACGACAGGGTAACGCGCCGCCTAAAGACATCTAAGCCGCAGGGGTTAACCCGGCACCTGGTGCATACTCCCACGAGACACTGCTTGCTATTCGTCCTGCACATCTCGATCCCCGCTTCTTCGTCTCACCTTGCCCTCCCCCTTACATCGTACCGCTCTTACACATCGTCCCTCCCCTAGACCCCCGATTGTCTCTTTCGTCTCACGGCCGGGAGACGCTCTCCTAGGAGACCGACGAACAACTTTCTTATATTTTCGGATTCGGAAATTCGAGGGCTCGTTGTAAGAGGTTTGCCTGAAATTGGAATGATTCCGGGAATCATACGTTCGTACTCCTCGTCTCGTCTCGTCTCGTCTCGGCTCTGCTTTCGTCTCGTTTCGGGTTTATATTCCCTTTCTTCGCGTAGATCCGGCTTATAAATTTCCTTAGCCCTCGGCAGACGTGTGCGTGGGGCGATGTGTCTACAGGAGACACGTGTTTTGTCTCGTCTATGCGTATACGCCTCGGCGGCGTTGCCGCGCGGACGTCGTCGCCGCGTCGGAATCCAATAAGACAGTTGATGCAACCTGGTTCCGCCATAAAACAAAGCAAACAAATTTCGAGACCGATATCCTCGAACGGGATACGTCTCCGGTCGGCATAAATCGCTGGCAATAAACTTCGATTGAGTAAATTAACCAGCGGGGTATGAAACTCCGGGTCCGGGGCGCGCGAAACGAATCTCGTAAGCGACGCGAGATAACGACGACGCATCGGGAATTAACGGTCTTGTCAAAGTTTAGTCGGTTTCGCCGGACGATCGATGACATATTCATGTTCAATTAGGGGGCAGGTCAGAAGGCCGGAGATCGCGAAAATTATTTAAGTTCGGCCTCGAAGGGTCCATCGGTGGCCCATTTGCTTCGACGCGCTGCCTATCGTTGGCCAACTAGTCTGCGAAGTTGAATTGCGTTTAATATTACAGACATAATCAGGCCGGTTAGCATCGTCTCAAGATCACCGCGTGCTAATCACGTATACCTGTTGATGGTTCCAGTGATTCCGATCAAAATTACAAAGCGTCCCTCGTATCATAACGTATTGATGGGGCCCGCGCGCGCGCGGCGCCGCTATGAAAATAGCGATTTCATAATGAATCGGGCCAGAGAGCCATGCCGGTCCGATGAATGTTTGATGGGACCCGTGTCTACGAAGAACGGTTCGGGCGCGGCGTAAATCTTGCACGGAAATTCGAGAGAACCAGAAGAGAAATGTGTATCGAGGTACCGGCAGAAACAGCGGCAGCCGCACCTCGCCGAGATGGACGATAATCGTCATTTCGATAGTGGAGGCACTCAGCCTCCACGAAACGCATGCAAAGAGACCCGCGATGCACTCTCCATAAAATCCCGTGTTATACGAGATCACTTAGGGCAAGCCCTTCCCTAACGAGCCGCGCGCGGTTACCTTATGGTTCTATTTAATCGCTTTCCAGCAAGCTGGAAAACTTGCGGGACTCTTCGTTCGTCCGCGTCGTATCTTATGCCGAGTTCCCTCTCACCGTCGAGGCGTCCCCGGGATCTCGGGACGCATTAATTTCGGTGGTACCAAACGCGCTTAGGCGAACGCCGAACGCGTTTTAAAATACGCCTATTGGGGACCGTTAACGTAAACTACCCCCGATCGTAACGTTTATTATAACGAACGAGCCGTTTGATCGTTAAAAAACTCGCAGAATTCCGTTCAGCCGTAGATTAATTCATAAAGCGTTATTTTCGCTTCGCGTTCGAAGGGATTATCTCGAACAGATTCGTATAATCAGTTTCACAAAGCACGTATATCTATGTTCTAACGTGGCGTATATGTATGTACAACCGACGTCGATGAGATAGGACAGTGACCACTTTATTAGGGACCCGTTAATTTATCTGGTTCCACGGTTAATGATGGATTCGTCAGTTTCACGCGTTTATCTCCCTTCGATGATAGCTTTACTCGTAATTTCCTATTATTATTGCATTCAGTACAGGAATCTGACTGAACGCGTCTATTTCAAATTTCCTCTTTGAGCTACAATTAATACTAGAATTACCGACTTGTTTTATATACAATTATTATTTTATTATGCATTTATCTATTCAAAACCAGTAATTTCGGTTAGTTTGGCAATTCTACTCGCCTGTCGATAAAAGTAGTTTCAGAATGTGAAAAGATGTGTAATGTCGAAAGAGAACGAAATCTTCGTATGGAATGTATGTAGGTCGTCTTTAGGCTGGCAAAATTAATTCAACAGGAAGTCCATAGGAAGGGAGAGGGCCTCGTATCCCTGGGGAACTATTCGGGAGTCCTTCGGGGTATCAATTGGCGTGCTCGTCCAGGTCGACAGCTGCGATAGTGAGACGCATTGTCCAGCGCTTGGCGCGGTCAGTTCCTTAATATTGAATAAGACCGACCCAGCTACCGCATCAATGGCGTCGAAATATCGACAGATTCGTTGCGCAATTCGTGGTTCCGTCGCACAAGAACTTTACTTGAACACTTAGAAAAGATTGTATTTTACTCCCACAAGAGTTGAAGCAAAGAAATGGAAGTTATCGAAACGTGTTTCGAATAATATTTTCGAACTTAACCGTAAATCATGTTAACGAGCCATTAATAGTTCGATTTGCTCATGAGAGTATAAAAATGATTCCATGGGAAAGATCGGAAATAGGTTCCCGACCAATTTCTGTCCTCAACGTCCACGTGGCTATCGACCACAGTCACGGTCAGATTTTGCCGGCAAATTAAATTTTCCGAATCGCAAGACACGCCGGACTTATCGACGCGAAAATTCTTCGCCATAAATCATAATCAATCGTGTCCCCAACGGCGGCGTTCGACTCTGACACGTCGTTTTCTCTCCCATTGTTTCTTTCCGCATTTCCGTCTCGTGTCCTACTCTTTCATCCTAATTGATTTCATTGAAGCATTGCTCCTGCGAAAGAGTCTCAGCGTTCTAAGAAAATCCCGAGATCCATTGCGATCGTCTGCCGTGGGGCATTACGAAAAATGGCAGAGATTAACCCGATACGTTCGTCCGATCTCTCACATAAGTTTTTATAAAAGCGTAAGCCGACGGGCTTCGTCCGAGGAGAACCGTCGAATATCTCCGACTGGTTCGCCCGAAGAGAACTTTCGAAAAAATGAAGTTACACCCGCTGCATTTCGGAGCGGATCATTTTTACATTTAGAAAATGAAATTGGGGTGAGGGAGCCCCGGCGGGTTCCCGGTGCACGTTGGGTCGCGAATGAAGAATTCAACGGGTAAAATTGTGGCCACGCGAGTCGGAATATTTTCCCCGGGCGCACCACGGAGAAATAAAAGAAACGTCAAAGGACGATCGTCAGTCAATAGGGATGTGTCTATTCACGAGTACGCGTCGTCCCCTCTGTCCACGGAGAGCCGTTCGAAGACGAGCGTACGCGGCTTCCTCGCAGACACTCTTAAATTTGTGTCCCATTGTCGTGCTCGGCGAAAAGGAAGACGGAAGTCGCTCACTTGGCAGAAGTAGCGATACCGTGTATTATGGCAGTTCGGTACCAGGAACGGCGGCGACGACGGGGCGAGAGGGAGCGAGCGAGAGAGAGCGAAAGAGAGACCGATTCCTGTACACACGGGAGGGACGCTCGACTTTGGCGAAACCAGAATCGGCCATTGTTCGTTACGAGTGGCTATCTCGCTGGACATTTCCGTACCCGAGTAGGTACATACTCTGGCCAGTGTGGCCTACCAGATATTTCGATGTCGTGCTCTCGACTGCCATCGAATATCATTGTCGTGTTCGACTTCTCAATGTCGGTCGGTGGGTCCGAGCTCGCCGTCGCGTCGTCGTCGGGTACGAATACTGCGGCGCGACGCGACGCTACGGGTTTTAAACAATTCGCCCGTTTTTTCATACCACTCGTGCCTACCGGTATCGCGTGGCGAACCGTTCGTTTCCTCGCCGCGTTTTCACCCTCGCGCGCGGCGTTCGTCGAGCACGGAGTTTAACGGATACGCATTTTTATCGGAGAACATTCCCGACTCTGTACAATTTATATTAAAGTATCTCGCGAGGATGCAAAAAAATGTGAGCGCGCGATTGCAGCGGTTATCGAAAACGCATAATGTCGAGGGCCGAATAACGCCGGCGCTCGCTACACGTTTATGCCGTTGTTGCGATGAAAAATTTGTTGGCTCGTCGCGCGTAACTGTTACACATTTCTGGGCTGGCGTACGGTGGTTAACGCGGCTTACCAGCTATTGCTAAATCGTGCTCGAAATTCCCGCTCTACGTTATTATGGAATTCAGCCTGCCAACAATGACCTATTTAGCGATCGAAAGAAATTTATGGTTCCATCCGTCCGCCGACAATAACGTGACGCTGTCATAAGAATATTCGCAGTATTTTTCTCACAAGGTGAATAACGTACAAATGTGTGGAACAATGGAAAGAAGAGGTAATCATTTTTAGGAGAAAAAAAAAACAGAAATGATCCTAAACAGCGACGTTGTCATTAAATAACATAAATAATTACATTTCTTGTTATTACAACTCTTCTCTCTTTGCGACGCTCTCTTGACGAACGATAACTCCAAGAGGCAGGGGGCATCATGTTTTTAAAAGTCTTGGTTGTGCGGGTCAAGCCTCGTGGTCGACTCGAAAGATGTAATTAGCCAGGTCGTTAGTCGAATCCTTGGTAATTAAGGAGGTCGATGCCTGTCCAGGATGGACGTGGGACGAGCATGAACAGGGCGTGGTTGCAGTAAACGTCATCGGCAGGACACTAGATGTCACGGGCAACACGAGTATCACATACGCGTCACATTTGCATGATCCCTGTATACGCACACCCACAGCCGAGCTAGGAACAACGGATGCACATTGCGGTGCAATGTGTTACCCTGGCCGACGAGTGGCCGCGCTAGGACTCTTGCACCGAATTTTGGACGGCACTCAATGCTCCATTGCTTGCTGGACGCGTTTAGATTTTCGGCGAATCGTCGCAAAACACCGTACGATAAGGCAGGCCATTATTCATCCGGCGACTCGTGATTTCACCGCTCCGTCCACGATTCATTCCGCGCCGCTCCTAGATATGTGTACGTATACATATATCCGCGCACGAATTCCAGGAGTTAACAGAAATTTCGTTTTGCTCGCTCCTTCGTTCGTTATCGAGTTCGAAGTAATTTCCTCGTCCGAAGGAAACCGGTCGCTCTCGTACGGCTCGCGGATTTTTGACGAACGCGATCGATACTCGGATCCTTTCGCACAGTCTCCGACGCACGACCATTAATGGCCATCACTTTGATGCCAGGCTGATCGGTATTAATTTAATGTGTTCCTGAATGCTTCATGAGAAGCGTGTCCTTCTGCATCGGAAACGATCGTGCGCGGTGCACGCGCGCGCCTGATGGATTATCGTTGCGGATCTAATGGAAATATTTCATTTCTCCCGATCGCGCGGTCTCGATTTTCATCCACCGGCGCTGGCACGCCGCAGCTCCCGTCGTGAAAGTAAGCGATACGCTATCGATGGCACGACGCTAACGGAATTCGAAATGCCCGCGGGCGCTCTCCAGTTCCTCATTTTTTGCGCCATTAACTACACTAATGTGAAAGGATTTTCTTCATAATCTCTGTCGGCCATGTCGTTACTTCGCGTCGCTGATAACGAACGCGTCGCGAGGCGTCCATTGATAATCCGCTTGACGGTTAAGGACTAATAACTGACTAGGAACCGAGGGAGAAAATACGACGTTGCCAGTCCCAGGATAACTCTCCAGGATTCCTGTCCAATAATACTTTTGCTCGACGGTAAATCTTCGTTAATTCGTGCCTACTTCCTTCCGATTCCCTCGTTTAGTACAAAGGCAGGCGTTATTCCGTTCGGGCAAGATCGTCCATGAAGCTGCCGCTCCATTCTAACCATTCCATGCCACAGGAATGTCAATACTACCCTCCTGTGCAATCGTCAACCCCGCGTCCCCCGGCCGCCATCTAGTCGCATTGATGTATCCCTTCTCGTCGAAGTCATCCGGAACCGCTCAACCTGACCCCTTTCTTCCCGAACCATCCGGTCACAGAACCCGGGAACGCCGGCAGGATACCGGGCTCATCGATAACCCCAAGTACCTCTCCTCTCGCGATGCAAGGACAATTCCTACCGATAGGGGGAGAGCTGATGACACGAAATCGCAGGTACTCGCCATTGTTTTCGTACGAGACAAGGACAAGGAGTGGCGGCCAGCGGGCGTGCATGACCGCGCCGCGGTGGCCGACGTCTTTATCGAGTCCACGGTATCGGTTACGCGTTCCCGATAGAACGGGCGAGAAGCGTGGAGAGAGAAAAAGAAGCAGAGGAGGAAAAGACGGGTGTGGACGGGTTTGAATACGCAAACGGGAGAGAGAGCGAGAGGGAGCGCGAGAGAAGAGTCGCGCGGTAGGCCGACTTTTTAATATCTAGGGATGATCTGTAGCTGCGGGATGCTGCGTCAGCCGCTGTCATTGTTATATGTCCGGACCTCTTCAGCACAATGACAATTTCTCTGGTTTTATTCTCCGCTAGGCACTGCCTTTTTCCCGCCCGTTTCCGTCTCGCGTATTACCGTGCCCTCCTACTCTACCCCGGCGCTCGTTCCTCCTCACCGTTTTCCGTTCCCGGACCCCCCGCCCCCTCGTTTTTCTCGTCGCCCCCAACCAGCGCTGTTCCCAGCTCGTTTTCTAGCCCGGTTCTCAGCACCGGCTCCGTTCCGTTTGTCTACGTCGTACCGCGCCTCCGTCCGTCGACCAACCGCGTGTCCATCCGTCGACGGTTATCGCTTCCAGTTCTCGTCGTTTCGACGTCCCGTCGACTTTTTTGTCCCTGGCAATTGCTCGGAAAGTGGTCTCTTCTTTTTCATTCGCCTCGGCTGCTCGCAGCCCCGGAGAACTAACCGATCGCGTCGTCGTCGTTGAACCAGTGGCGCGGCGCGGGGCAGCCGCAACGCGAGTCAAAAATCAGGGCTCGCTTTTCGGGACTCACGGCCCCGTACCTGGCTCGGATCGAATTCCGGGAATCGTTCGAAGACGGTCAGGAAGGAAGATGACAGCCGCCCGGTTCCCCGAGGTCCCGCAAAAACGAATATGGATATCGCTCCGGAGGACGCGCGGGCCGCCGAGGGGTGGCGGTGGCACGTACGGATGTTTCTCGCGGAAGAAAGATGGAGGAATAAAGGAAAGGTTGCGTTAGCCGCGTAAAAAAAAGGTGTGATCGCCTTTCGCGGCGCTCGGCTGGAAGTCATAACGGAGATAGACGCGCTTCGGAGCAATCCCTCATGCAGTCTATACGCCGGTGGTCGCGTACGTGTGCCGTCGGTCCCTGTATTTGTTTGTATGGCACCCGCCGGTTCCAGCCCCACGGGAACGGGTAATAGATTTATTGGACACCCGGTACATGGGATATAGATATGGATGTTATAGGCGCTCGAGTTAGAGATACAACCCCCCACCGCCTAACTGAACCCGCTGCCACCACCACCGTTCCTGGCAAATACGAATGGCGCATCTAACTTTATGAAATGTACACCCTGCTCGTTCTTTTGTGGTTCCTCTCTTCTTTTTCTCTATCTCTCTCTCTCTCTCTCTGCCGCTCTCTCTGACTCCCTGTTCATCTTCGTTCACCTTGGCCCCTTTCCGCGGAGTTTCCAGAGCGTGGTATCATCTATTTTGTTTTAAATGATAATAGAATTCTCTGTTTCCATTCCCCATTGTCTCTCATGTATGTAGCGTGATTTAATTTACAAGCAGTTTAGCAGCACGAGGCGAGGGTGGAACGAGAGGTGAGAAAAGCGGGCGGTAGGGCGGCCGACGTCTCAACTAAGCGTTCCACTGTAACACGGTTCGTTTCGGAAATTAGAAACATTATCTCTCTTTCTCATCTCTCGTATCGTTCCTCTCACAACCGAGATTAAACGAAACGGCACGGAGCAGTTCTCGCAAGAGCTGGGTAATAGCTTCGAGCCGTAATCAAATATGAATCTCCGTCACTCTCGCGATTGAACGGGTTTTTAATCATACACGTCGTTTTTCAATCGAATTGGTCGCAACGTCTTTTGCGGGCGCGCAGTTTCATCGGGACGTCCGCCGGCGCCCTTTATCTCTTAAGACACTGTAATCGCCGAGACCTTCATCCTTTCGCTCTTTCATCCCCGCGAGCTTGTCGACCATGAAATTACACGCGCACGAAAAAGGTAAGCCTCGGCGGCGAAAATATTCCAGCGGATTTCCCCTTCCCGCCGAGGCCTATTTCACCCCCTTCCTCGTGTGGTCCACCCCACGCCTACGCGAGCAAGAAACTTAGTCGACTCTTGTTTACCTAGAACCGGTCACCAATACGATCCCGCCGCTCCCGGCGCTCATACGTGCATGCGTGTACATGTGTGTGAAGTTCCGAGGGAAGGGCAGGGGGAGAGAGTGGTCTGTTGAAAGGGCTGGTTTTGATTAGCTCTGTAGACAATACCCACTCTCTGATACCGCTGCGATTCTCTCTCACTCTTTCTCTCCCCGCCGTATCTCACTCCCGTAACCTACCCATCTCCACCCACCGTGGCATCCTCAACCCCCGGCCCACCCCCTCATCACCCACCGGGCTCTCCTCGGCTTCGCCTTCGCCGCAGCGAACGCAGCAGCCACTTTGTACGCCGACTGTTTTGTGTCTGACGAACAATGGGCCTGCACCACTGACAGTGTACCACCACCAGTATACCTATCATCATCGTTCTATGCACCATTGCCAGGCTAGTTTCTCACTAACACTGATAAACCGTGCTGCTGCGGTCCGCTCGTCGCTGCTGCGGTATTAAATACCGCGCGTGGTAGACGCGTGTTCCCCCGATAACTTTCCCTGCTCCCTTTAAGTAACAACATTTACAACCGAATCTCCGTCCCGCCCGGCTTCTCTTAAAGTAGTTCTTCGACGAAGTTCTGCGAAAGGTATCTGCTCGGGGATAGTTGATGTTCACCACTAGTTGCACAGCGCGTCGAAGAAGAACGCTGACTTTCGATGACTTTAATCTTAACCGCGTATTACGGCTTCCTAACTGGATCATTTGCTTACCAAACGAACTGTTTGTTCTGATTCCCCGGCAAAAGAATCTTGGAACAAACTTGTTCCTCGAACTCGTGAGGCATTCGATCGCACAGTAGCCGCACGAGTGTCGTTAAATACGACGCCTTGTCGATTAAATTTTGAAGCTTCGATTTCGTAAGCTCCCTCTCGCCTGGTACCTGCCTACCGCGTAGATTTTTAATGAGCGAAGACGGGTTCTCAAGGTGCGACGCAGGAAGCCACGCAGGATAAGAAACGGTTCTACTGTTCGATATTTAATTCTAGAAAACGGCCCCGCGATCTTATCCGACGCCGCCGCGGCGCGGGGGAGTCGCAGGCACCGGTGAGCGTTACACGATGTTCTATTAACAAGAGGCGGAACTCGTAACTCAATGAATAGCATAGTTAATAAATGACGCAAGTGATGGCGAGCATAGTTGACGAGTCGTAATGCTTCGTTATGTATATTAAACTAGTTAGAGAACTATTTCGCGCGCAGCGCGTATCCAAACTAGTTGTCCGTGATCTATCGATAAGCCATGGAACAGGTTTCCGTCGGTTACTCTTTCCCCCCGATACGATCGCTCGTTTCCCATTCGTATGAAAATTTCCCAAACCCCATCGACGCGCGGCGCCCTTTCCCGTCGCCCTCTTCACGGTGGATGCGCGTCTCGAACGGAAACGGAGGCACAGATATCGCTTTGGTCTTCGAGATTTAATCGCGCACAATGGCAGACGATCCCGTTGCGGTATTGTCACCGTTGTCGCCGGCAGACAAACCTGGGCGTGGGGGTACGAAACTTAGTTACTCAATAGAGCACACGAGGAAACGTGTTACCTCCCCGTCGCGGTAGCGTGAGTGACGATGCGGCATCGCGACTATCTTTGGCCTACCTCCCGAGACATCTAATTCGCTTATACGTACGTCGCTTCGCGAGATAGCTCGCAATCTGTTATAATTCATACGAGCGCGCCGCGTTCAAACAAGTTTCATCGCATTCTCTAATTGAATACGAGGCGTCGCGAGTTGGGAAAAAGTTCGCCCGATAGATATTAACCGAATCGACGTAGAATCAAATCATTTCGCGAGACCCATCTTTACATGACGATCTCACATGTTTGTCGCTCAGTTTAATACAATAATTGCGCGAAGTGTCGTAAGCTACACTTTGTGCATTCGGAGAGATATGAACATACAGAGTCTTGCGATAATGTACCAGATCAGTAGTTGCTCTTCTCCCGCCATAGTTCATTCCCACTGGGGAGAGATGCACATAATTGATTCTTCCTCGAAAAGTAGGTTTTTACATTATTCACAAATTTTCCCGAAATTAAAACGAACTACTGGGAACGTCCACCTAATTTCGAGGATTACAACTCGAAATGAAGTTCTCACTGATGTCGTTCCCTAATTCTGGCTTTTAATCGCCTCGTCTTTACACATGTATACCGCGAATGCACATTTTTATTATATCATACGTGTAAGTGAACTCCAATTTAAGTAACCGAGATACGTACACCGCAACGTAATTATCGGTAAATTTAATTAAAAATGTTGACCAGCCGTTCGCCTACCGATGTTTCTCCTCGGAGAAGCGCGTAAATATTAACGGGCATTCCGCGGTTAATTTCCACGATGTGCCGCGAACTTCGCAGCCCGTTATTATAGTTAAAACAAAGATAGAAAAAAAAAGCTCGCCGCGTCGTGGTCACGGGAACGAGAGACAGAGAGAGGGGAGAGGCCGGAGGGAGAGGGCGAGATAATTGCGGCAGCTGAATTAAAAATTGCACCATCACCGTGCCGGTGGCGGAGTAATGAAGCTGTGAGTCTGTTCCACCGACCCGGATGGTCAGCGTGACGTGTCAAATAAACACTCCAGCGTGTCCGGTTTTCGTGTACTGTCCCCGCGAGCGTGCATTCAGCCCGGCCGAAGAATGCGCTGCGCCTAGCTGACGCGCGCGGCTGCAACCCTCCCCGACGCATCCCCTTAGCGGCGAGTCGAAAAGCGTTCCGCGCGTGCCTACGCCTCCTAAGCGTAAGCTTTATTGCGCCCGACATTCTGAACGCTCGTCCCTTTTTATTATATTATTTCCTTACGCAACTGCGCGTCGCACCGGGAACAAAAAAAAAGCGGTGGCTTTCGGATCGTTTGCTTAGTCGATGGGTTTAGCTTATCTATCTTTCGATACGTTTACCCCGGCCTGATGGAATAAAAATATTTCCGACGATAGACCGGTCTTCGCGTCGCGCGAGTCGATTCTCCGCGACGCGATTTACAACTCTGATCCGATCATTCCCGGGCGTGAATTTGCAAGTAATAATTACATTTGTTTGGCGCAACAGATTCCGCGCGCGCGTTGAAATAGTATCCGGCGATCGGAGTTTCCGATACACCTAATACTGGGAATTAAATACGCGTTACGGAAACTAGAGGGTTGACGGGGTTGAGTTGCCGTGTGGTGGTATTGAATTTATTCGCAGGGGCGTTCTCTGTGGCGGCGAGAGGAAATCTGACTTCGCCTGGAATTTTTTAATTAGCGAAAGCAAAATCCGATGCCTCGCTCTCTCGTTGCACGAAGTCGTCAACGAGTATTACGTGTATTTCTACGGTGTACATACATACATACATACATATACATGTATACATACATACATATGTATAGTGCTCGAATGCACGTATTCGCGTTAGCGCGATCTAATTCGGAAACTAGCGAGCTGGCGGAGCGAGCGGTGGTAATTGTCGAGGCATCGATTGAACGATGCGTGGCATTTATTATTGATACGATTAGCCAGTCGGTGCGTGTCCAGGGACTGTGCCTCAAAGCGGACTTTGCGTGTTACGTCCCGATTCCAGTCAGCAATTGTTGTATTTCGTGTAACGGGAGTCAGCGGCAATAGCAGCTGGAAATGTAAAGAGAATTTCTCGTACGAGCGCAGAGGGAACGACACCGCGGGATGTAAGTGTTCTGCCTTTGAAAGTTTTCTGAAAATTGATGGTTATTATCGCGGTTCGATTAAGAAAACGTCTGGGTTAAAATATATTGGATTACAGTGAATGCTCTTCGAGCCTCGGAACTTCTTATTTCAAAAGAATAGATTCTTAACGTCTTCTGCCAATATAAATGATTACGCAGTAGCAATAATTTCTGTAATAATCGTTTGAGAGAGCGTTCACTTCTGAAACGAGAAAATTGCTTGTTTTACGCGATAAAGGGATGAACTTTCGAAATACTTGGATCAGAGCAGATTGCTGAAATTCCGATAGGATTATCTTCTGTGTGGACGCATCGAATTAAACGAATGAAACATGCTTATGCCAATATGCGAATGTTCGTCGAGTCACGTGCGTATACACTTATCGACGGTAAAATCTGAAAAAAAGTAATTACGAAATGATGGATAGTACAGCTTGCCAATATTGAAAGCGCGTCCGTATCGATCTGTCGTTGTAAATCTTCTTTTTTCCACGATGAAAAGAACTCGCAATTATCTTTCATCTGTTCGGTACATTAACGAGATAAAATCTTGACAATTTTTTCACTCGTACCTGACGCTTTAACATTTTTGAAATGTAACATCAATCAAGTTCACCGTAATGTATCATACACCAGGAACCGTGAAAGCATAAACTTAGAAATGTCAGATCACGGGACGTTTTACCTAGTATCTTTATCATCCTCGAACCGTTCCACGGTGTGGCTGTCCATGCCTCCTAAACGAGGGTGGCGCTGCGCCTAATGGGGTTATGACAATGTTAAAAACCTCCCTTATCCGGGTGTAATGTCAACCGTGATCGCGATAAACCTTCCGTCGCTCGTTTAAATGACTGCGACTTATCCGGAATTCATATCTACGTCCCAATGATCTTTTTCTATCCGCAAAACTTTTTATTACATCGAACTCTTGTGTACTACCAACAAGAATTAAAAGTAGGAAATCTACGACCGCTTCATCCCCTAAATATAACATCCGCTTTAATTTTGATACTTTATTTCTCTCGGATATACATTTTATTGATTACACATTATTGACATTTATTGCGACTAGTCCTCGTTGCGATAAATGGGCTAAAGGGAAATACATATTTAATTTGTGTGCGAAGCGGTTGCTGATTCGGTTCGAAAGTTTCGCAGCAAGTTACATAATTTGATGAAATTTCGAGCGCGGTAAACAGTCGCTCCACGCGTTCTACTTTAAACTCAATCACGAGTATGTGGAGTATATCGGGCAATGCAATGAGCCACCGCGCCGCGCCGTGGCAGCTGGAAGAGGGCCTCGGGAAGGCTGTCAAAAGGTAATCGTGAATAAGTACGCGAAATCGGACGAGTCCTCGCGAATCGTTCCGTGATCTTGGGGCCGTGACGAAAGATCGGCGAAGGAAACCAGTGTCGCGGCGTCGACGTCTGCATACTGGCTGATATAACGGCGGTACGGAGACCCCCGCTCGCGAATCATTCACGCCAGGCGCGCATAAGCACGTAAGTCCATACTTGGACGCATGCTTTCGTACGAATACGAAGTCCATAATGCGTGTGCGGTAGGGCCGCGCGAGTAACTAAGAGTGGGAGATTTGTATTCACCCCTTCTACATCCGTGGCAACACTGTGATGGTCCACGAGCGCAGCGATCAATGCCACCGTCGGCCCTCTATGCTTCATCCCCACCGGTAAACGGGTATCCATGACGACAGCATCCCTACAATCCCCACCAGGCTGGTGTGCATCCGTTTGGTGGGGTTTGAAAGCCACGAAGGGGGTGACGGAGCACCTCTGTCGTCGGCGCAGCAAGGAATTCCAAAGGTGCGCGAGAGACGACCAGGGGATTTTGACCCTCTCCCGTCTATTCTCCGTTCCTCTCGCCGTCTCTCTCTCGCCCTCTCCTCACTCCCCTCTCGCCCCCCGGTCCTCGCCGCGTCCTTCTCGCTCCCGACGCCGGACCGTCGCTCGCCGTCTGCGTTTCGCCCCGTGCTCGACGTCGTCGCTCGTCCTTTTCGCGTCACAGTATGCATCGAGGGTCAGGTGGGTCACTCCAGGTGGCTCTCGGCCCTGACACGATATCTTCGACACGATTTCTGGATCGTTGATTAGATTATCGCGATCAACCTGACGCGAATTGGGGCTACGGAGGGTTACGGTCGCCGAGTTTTTCGTCGGCCGCGTTAACCCTTCGGACGGCGAGCGCCTTCGGTAAAATAATCATTCCGATCGTTTGTCCCATGAATCAGACACGTGAACTGACCTCGAAAATCCTCTTTTCGCATTCTCCTCCCGAGACCGTCGCGCCCGGTAATTTTCAATAACCGGAAACCGCTTACCGCGGTCGCTCGCGCCC
This sequence comes from Ceratina japonica, assembly GCA_019453355.1. NCBI lineage: Eukaryota > Metazoa > Arthropoda > Insecta > Hymenoptera > Apidae > Ceratina > Ceratina japonica. The sequence goes on from SMSR01014301.1 coordinate 115,504, forward strand.
TTTCAAGATTCGCACATGGCATAAATCAAAAAGGAATCGTGGGCGTGTGCGAACTGTCACGCGTCCTCGCAGCCTACAAAAGGATGATTGGCAAGGTGGACGCGGGCAGCGACGGGCAGAAGAAAGACGCCGATAGGGGGTGAAAGAGGGATGCCACGAGCGGCAGGGCGAGGGGAGAGAATTCGATCCGCCTCCAAATCGAGTTACGCGGGCTGTTGGAGATAATGATATTTATGCGCGTCAAGTGTATGATGTGTGGCCCGCCACACATGGATCACACATATGCCTCGGCGGGAGAAAGAGAGAAAACGAACCGCGTGCGAACGGCAAAAACGCCGGGAACTACGAAAATGAGTCGCGCGACTCGTCCCGTGAGAACTATACGCGCGCATGACTTCGCCGTCCGTCCCGAAACAGCCAGAGATTTCGGGAGTCCTGACTCGAATTCGAGAATGATCTAAGCGATCGGCGAACGGACGCGTCACGTCGGCCAGTCCATTCTTTTCAATTCTACGATTTGCACTCCCGAGGACGGTCCCGTCTTGATATAAGGGAATCGAAGAGCTCCTCCGTTTCCAAGGAACATTGGACTTTATGCAGCTGCACGGGCAATACACAAAGGGATGCAACAGTAAAATAAAAGAGACGCTAACGGGACGCGAATGCAAGTCGCGTTATTTTTCTTCTATTGTTCTTCCTCCTTTATTACGAGACGCTTTGTGTCCCTCCGCTTTTTGATACCGGTCTTGTTTACACATACATACATTTTCGTACCGTCACGGAACTTGTAGACTACTGTACATAATCTTAACAGCGATATTATTATTCCAGCGTTTAATCGCATCCCCTTCCCCTGCTCCCGATATCGCGAAACGACTCGGCTCGCGACTGTCGCGTCGCCGCTTTTCGTCGTCCGTACGATGTTAAAAGCACGCTTCGAAAAAGGGGAGAAAAAAAAAACTGAAACTCCTACCGCTCTAAACGATTCCATGAATGTTATCAAAAATAGTCCGGTACGCACGACAAACGAGCGACGAAGAAACCGTCCGAAAGAATTCACTGTGTAACAACCCGTCTGTCTGCTTTGCGATTTCAGGCGTTCAGAGCCCGGCTGCCGCAAGAAACGTCGTTGCGTGTGCACACGATGAGGATTAAGCATCGTGGGAGGAAGCGAGTGGCTCGATTCGCGCGGCCGACGAGGATCGTTGCGCTTTTCAATGAATACGACCGCGTAAATATTTATCGCGAATAATCCAAGTGTACAGCCCTGATACCGTTCCTCTTGCCGGGGCTCGTTCCTCAATTCCCGCAGCTCTCGCTCTCTCGTCACCGCTCTGACCCTGAGGGACATTCCTGGCGTGACGCGTAACGTCTATCCACCCAGACGACGATGCCGACGACGACGACGACGACGACGACGACGATGACGGCCAGAGAGACACGGGTAGAGAAAAGCTTAGGCTGGTGAGCCACGGGGTTTTGAGCACGAAGTTTACACATTGTCATTTGGGACACGGCGCGACAGAGGGAGAGAACGACGAGGAATAGAGACGCGGCGCGCGCGCGAGGAAGAAGAACCGCGACCGAGGAGGAAACGAGACGGAGCTTCGAATCGGAAAGAGCGAAAGGTGGTTTCGGACGGTGGAAGAGAAAGAGAAGCGAAGGGGTAGAAGAGGGAGAATTTTAGAGAGGGTTGAACAGAGAGAAAGAAGTGATCGGGGTACAGAAGGGAAGAGACAGAGAGAGAAAGGGTAACAGAGTCCTTCGTGGACCACTAGGATCCATCCCCACTAGACCGCCGTCCTTCGTGCAGGGGTTGCTCCGATGGAAGGGATATTCAGGGGAAGATTAGAGGGGTGGGGGTGCTATATAAGGCCGGCGCAAGGGGGGGAGAGCTCAGTTCGTCCAAGAGAAGCGTATCGGTCACGTCGTTGCGACGATCGTTCACTAAAAGTCCCATGGAGCACGGGACTTGTCTTCAACACACACTCCGACGCCCGTGCTTGTCTTCATGATAACAAGAAGCTTCTCTACGAATTTCGACAAATTTCCCTGACACTCTGGAGGAGGTGACCGAAGGACACAGAAGACGGAACCACGTCGAGGATTCAAGGTGTTTTCACCCGCATTACGGACGCAGACCTCACTACCGCTGCTGATGCTGCTGCCGCTGTTGCTGCTACTCCTGCCGCTGTTGCTGCTACAAAAACGGTAAGTTTGTCATTGAGCTTACGTAACCTTGAAATGTGCTCTTCGCGAACGGAAGCCACACGGTGTCGAAGTTAATTCGCGGATCGGGACAGATTGCAAATACGCATAGACAGTAATTCTCCAATATAGTGAATCTCGGTTTTTATCCGCGAACGGGTTGTAATTCGAGTGCCCGATTATTAAAATCCGTCGAGAGTTATTGATTGATCGATTGTCCTGGACCGTGGCTGCTGCCGCTGTAAAAGACGTGCGTAGAGGCTCGCTGTCGGTGTGACGTGGACGTAAATTACAACCCCCGGCACTTTCATCTTCGATTACAGACGAGTTCACGTACGGGCTTCACGCTTTGCATGTGTGTTTCCCTGTGTTCATTCTTCACGGTTGAACTCGTTCGTTCCAAGCCAGAGTTTCGAGGCATTATTCCTGATTACATGCAAAAGCATGTCGCGATGTTTGATCGCGAAGTTAACGTCATTAGAACTTGGTCGAGAATCAAAAGAGGGAGCGTGTTAATGATTACGAAACTATGTACGCGGAGTTCGTTCGAATTTTCTGTTTTTTCGTAAAGCTCGTCTCGAGGAGGCTTTCAGTACCGTTTGGTTTTCGTACGTAGACGATTCGACGGATAATTTTATAATAATTAATTTCAACGACGATCGAGCTCGGCTGAGAATATTTTAATTATTGTAATCGTTCTTACATGTGTAATTCGAGATAGCAGGTGCAGGATTAAACAGCATCAATTGCAGCACGTTGGTATTTGCTATTAAATTTAATAACATTAAAACCACTAGTAATATTCAATATAGTCGAATCTCGATTAAATATGTAGACTTGTATTGATATTAACGTTCTCATCAAGAGCCATCGAAACGTTGCGCGACTCGCTTCAGTTTTTCATCTTTTTGCTGTTTTCATCGCCTCATTACACGCACGGTTTATTAAAGCGAACATTCCGATGCATGTATATTCATCTCTCTTTCACGTTGACCTTATACCATCGCAATGGTCAGAGATTAATGGTTCCCAAGGAACTTTCTTCTCCTCCATCGTTTTTAATTCTCAAACAATGTACTTACTCGGCAGCAGCGAAGAGCAAAGGCGAGATCCGTATTCCCGCTTTGAAACTCGGCGTCTAGCTCAATTTAATCGGACAAAGGGGGATTTCTTGCCTTACGAGATACGACAACTGAACGTTAAATAACCTCCGATGCGCGCGTATACACTCTACACCCGGCTAGGAAGAATAGGATTAACGCGCGCGAAGTTCCACGCGTGCGGTTATATTTGCCAGCTGCGACAGGAAGTCGGGTAAATGAATATTTTCGCTGAATGAAATTGTGCGGCGTACGAGCGCGACATCCATTTAACGAGAGACTTTTGCTTCTTCTCTGTCCCCATTGCCAGTGCTCCGCCGCGGCTACAACGTTAATATGTACGTCCAATTTGAACCGGGTTAGCTGAAACGAAACTCGGTTTAAGAAATAGATGTATCGCCCGATTGAATTCGAAAGAAGCCTTATTTCATCGCAGATAGAATTTCGTGCAAATGGACAAAGATATACACGTACGTCGGTTAATGTGTCTTTCGCACGTTTTTTCACATCATAGTTCATACGCGTGTCATATATATCTTTTCATGCAGCTATTTTTTCCTGCTCACAAAGTGCGTACACGTTTTATCATGCACCTTACGGTTTTGTCACGGTTTTAAATTAAACGGAGCGTTGGATAAACTGTTTGCAGCGCTTTGCTCCGCGAACAATATATCGTTTGCAGCAGTTTCGCAACCACGCTCGGGAAACAAAGCGCGTGTATTTTTTTCAATTTAATTCCCGCTCAAAGCCGCACGGCATCTACTTAAGAAAGTTTGTTTTTTATCCGGCCGCGCGCGCCCGTCGAGTCTGATTTACATACCATCTCTGTTCCGGCGAAAATATCAAACTTTTTCCTTTCATTTTTCTCCGTTCGCCGCTTTCGGACATTGGCTTGCAAATTTTTCAAGCCTCGCCCGCCGCGAGCAGTGTGTGCAGCTTAACTGAGGTATCCGCTTTGTAGGGTCACGCTGAACCCGCCTTAATCCTGTTAACCTATCAACACATTCAAAGCCTTTTACGCCTTACAAAGATATCTTCATTCTCAATCCCATTAAATCTCTCCGTCCAGAAGTTCGGGACACGAATGCCTTAAATATCAAAGAGGGGCTTAGTCTTTTACAACGAATAGTTTATAATGCGAACCGAGAGCGCGGCCGACGCATTTTTCGAGATGCACGCTATATCGCTCGTTCGGGATCCGATGTTTCAATAGACCTCGCAGAGCGAGCTATAGGAAGTAGACACCGGGGAAACGTTGCCTTGTTAGTATTTCACCCGGTTGGTAATTAACTCCCCTAGATGACGGTAATGAAAAATCGATCCTGTCCTTTTCCGAAGCGTTGCATAACGTGGCTCCATTTTTTGCCAACAGCCAGATCCTTTGGCAATAACAATGAGAAACATTTGCCCGCCTGTATGCAAGGAATTTAATAAGGAAACGGGACATTGTGAGTATTCAACGATCAGAAAGATCTGTCCCTGTTCATCTTCGAGACTCTTTTCACTGGAATTCTTTTTTTTTTTTACTCTCGTACGATGAAAACGTGAAGAGCGTCCTACCGTTAATTAATACTAATATGACCGTGCCTCATTAACGGTTACATTCATTAAATATTCACACCGCGCAGGCAGGTTGTATCCAAGCCGCATCGATTCAATCGTATTGTGAAAGAGAAACAGAATGAAAACTTGTCATCTGCTACCTTTCACGTCGCGTTTCCCTTTGCCTCGCGTCTCGCGTCACGGATATTCAGCCGCATTCACAATAAAACCGACGCGATCTCAAGGAACGCACCGTCTCGTTTCCTTCCTGCGTCCCTACGCGCGGAAACCAAAAATTTTTTAGAAGAGACAAAAGCCAATTCGCTATTCAACTCCTCCGGAATGTCAGAGGTCGTTCGACGATTTATCAGTCGGTTTATTTTTTTTTTTTTTTTTAATTTTAAATCACTTTACTTCCATCCGTGTAATTGCGAAACCAATAAATAGAATCAATTGGAACTTGAGACGGAGGGAAGAAAAATAGATACCGTAGAAGATTTGTCTCTTTATCTGACACGTGTGGAGCTACACTTTCCAATAGTTTGTTCCGCGGTCCATTAATCTCTTTTTTTGTCCGGCGAGCACCTATATCGACCGGCTGCAAAGTTTGACCGAGTCTGATCGGTCCGGCGGTCTGTATTCGAGAGACCAGTCGAATTCTTACCAGGATTCCGCGAACTCCTTTCTTGAAATTGTTCCCCGCGAACGGAGACAAATCCGTGGCATGGGACTGGATCGATTGCAGTTGAAATAAAGTTGAAAGTTTATTTAACTGGATCGCACCGAAACAGCTCGTTCCTGTTCAAGCGTTAAATATATAATGCAGAGACTGAAATGAATTAAGTTTGTTCACCGAGTGTATGTTAAATTAATAACGTTCGTATGTAGACCGGTCGATTAATATATAAATGTAAAGCCACACGGCATGTTAACTTTTTCATTGAAATTTCCGCGTCAGCTTTATCGTTTCCCACGATTCACACCGTCCTTTGATATATGCGATTCTATTAAAATCATAATTTGCTACGCCCGTAATCAACAAATCAGTTTTCATTTTTCTGTTTATTTTTCCATTGCAAAAATTCGCGATTCCTGGCGAAACGTATTATCGCACATATTCGGTCGAATCACCGAGGCAAGATTTATCGTTCATTAACCGACTCGGATGGCTGATTCGCCACCCTTTTTATTCCACTTACCGCTCTCTTATGCCGGCGAGCCTCATTTTCCCGCGGATTTTACCACGTATTGATTCCGTCGCATCGTCATCGCCAAATGATTTGTTTTATTCGGCCCCGCTGTAATGTATGCATGTATGTGTGTGTACCGAGGCACCGCGATCGCAGCTAGGAATCGGCGTTTCGTACAGGACGCTTCGCACAATGGCCAGGCCGCTGACAATGGCGTCGTTAGCGATGGCCTCGGGCTGCTCTCTATTCCTCTGCCTCCGTTCCCCACCCCCTCTCGCTATATCACCCTCTATATCTCTGGCTCCGTCGCACCCACGCTCGCAACCCCTTCCACCTCGCTCCTTTCTCTGTATATACGCGTCACAATATCTTCCTTTCACCCCCTCGGTATTTCTTCCTCCCCTCACCCCCTCCGTCAACCTTCATTTTCTTAAACTCTTCCCTCTCTCGAGCCTCTCGCTCCTGCTTTCCCTACTTACGTACGTTTCTCCGTCTTTTTTTCCGGGTTACCCCTCCCCGCCGGTCGCCGGTCTTTGTCTAACCAGCGCGGCAGCGCGAAATGCAAACGTTCAGGTCCAAAGCCGACGAAGAGGAGTTTAGCGCCGGCGCTAAACGAACACCTCTGCCACCTTCGTCTACGCTACCGGCGGAACGGGGAGCACCTCTGCCAGCGATATCGTAACGATCTTTCGCAGAGAATCGCGTCCTGAAACCGCTCGAACAACCTTCATTCCATCGGCTATTTCTTCGTCCTTCTCGCCTTTCCTACTTTCCTCTTTTTCTTTTCTCCGCCCCGCGATGAAGCGGGATTTTCAAGGGCTTTGAGAAAAAGGTGTTAGTACACGAAGCCGGATTGAAAGGCGGCTTGCCTTTTCTCCTTTCTCTCTTTTCTCCTCGTGCACTTTGCTGGAATTACATGTAGCATAATTTTATTACCGACCAGCGCGAGGAATTGATCCAATCAGGACAATTAAGTGGAATTAAAACATTACTGCGCGTAATAGGAGCTGAAAGTGTCGTTCCTTATTTAGAATCGACTTATTATAAATCTGCTTATTTTTATTCTCAGCTACTTTTTTTTACACTTGCTGCTGGAAAAGATGTTCGAATAAAAATAACTTCTTCAGAAAGTACATAATTAATTGTTGCCAACAAAAATTAAGTCGCCTCATCTGACAATGAGTGCGAATCAATTTAAAATCATGCAACATATTATACCACCCTTAAGAAACTTATTATAAATCAATCTGCTTATTTTTATTCTCAGCTACTTTTTTTTACACTTGCTGCTGGAAAAGATGTTCGATTAAAAATAACTTCTTCAGAAAGTACATAATTAATTGTTGCCAACAAAAATTAAGTCGCCTCATCTGACAATGAGTACGAATCAATTTAAAATCATGCAACCCATTATACCACCCTTAAGAAACTTATTATAAATCAATCTGCTTATTTTTATTCTCAACTATTTTTTTACACTTGCTACTGAAAAAGATGTTCGATTAAAAATAGCTTCTCGAGAAAGTACATAATGGATCGTATGGAGAAAAGTGAAGTCGATTCGACCGGCAATGAGTGCGAATCAATTTAAGATCATGCGACACATTATGCCGCGTTTAATTTGTCTTTGTGATCGGTGATAATAGGTAATCAAAGCTAATTCCGCGATTCATGGTTCGTTCTCTTCGTCGCTAAATCCGTGCTAATTCGGTGAAGAAAAGACAAACGGACTGGATGCAAATCCTGGCTGGCAGAGGGTGGCTTAGCGCCGGCGCTAACCCGCATCTCTGCGACTACTCTATCGACTGGAAGTTAACTCAGCCGGCGATGTCGTGTAATGATCTCGGCCGCGATTCACGCTCGTATCCATCATCGGACCGGCAAGGGAAAAGGACGAAAAAAGACAAAAGGAAAGAAGAGGGAGAAAATTTGTAGCGTAGTGGATAGATCGACGGTACCTTTTAACGCAGATGACAGGGGAAATCTAGAGAACGACACTGCGGTGGAGAACGGTTTCGCACTTAAAAGCCATTACTCGCCGGAACTTTCGAAGGCCTCCCTTTAGTTTTCCAACTCCCCTCTTTCATTTCGCCCCCGCTCCCTCCTTCTTCTTCGACACCTCGCTTTTCGGGACTTCTCGCGTACTACTAGTCCCGGATGACGGTCGCGCTGGACCAATCGACACGGTTTAGTTTCCGTTGCTTTAAATACAATCGGGCACACGACACTTGGACGCACGCGCGATCGATGCTCCGCCGAATCTCTTTTCTTCGTCGTGGAACACTTTATTCCCCTCTATCCCCTCGTCGGGCTCCGACGATCAGTGTGTGCGTTTGCAAACCAACGATTCCCGACAAATTGCCGACCGAATTCTCCACTTTATTCGGTCATTTACTGGATCCCATTAAATTCTCCTATAATTTGGTCAAGACGAGGAAAACGGTCAGCGGGTAGTTATCCCACTTGGACGGGTTAATTAACCGCCGAGGTAACTCGAGAACGTTGCGGAAGGAAAAGGGAAAACGGGAACGGAAAAAGAGAAGAGGGACCGGGCCGGTGCGGTGGTACACTCTCGCGAAATGATACCGTCACACTCGAGCCTCTCCGTTTGACTTGCTCCCTTTTTTTTTGCTCCCTCTCCCAGCGTCGATTTCGGTGTGCTAAATTTCCGGCCTAGATGAATTTCACGGTCCTTTACCCTTGAAAGTATAACCACGTTTGATATTATTCGGCCCCGGGATTTTATTTCGCTCGTTGCGTTTCTCATGAAAATTCAACAAGCGCACCCCATCGCCTCTGACATTCTTTCGCATACGCCTGAAATTGATGCACCTAGGCTGCGTTTCTCTCCCCCTTTTTTTTTCCACATTTCTTCGGGGAGAATTCCGGCGCGGAGAGATCGCCACCGGTCGAATTATAAACGAATAAATCGCGAGGGTACGTGGAAAAAAATTTCTGTGGAAACAGGATAATAATAAAAGAGACAAAGAGAAATGGAGCAGGCAGGGAGGAAATGTGCAAGCTCCAGCAAATTATCGCGAAGGATAACAGAGGGTGTCGTGTCATCCGACGGCTCGGGGGTGAAGTTTGTCTTTGTAAGGAAAGAATCGAGGAGAGAGAGAGAGGATCGTGGCGGTAACAGGATTTTCGGATTAGGGTAACACGGTCCTGGTAATTGTTTCCTTGTCTCCGTTCAATAAAGGATCTCTTTACGTGGGAGCGAAGTTGAGCGGAGGGTTCGGTTGGTCATCTCGACGCTCATTTTGACCCGTGCATTCTTCATTGAATTGACTCGCTTAATTCCGTTCAACAGTAACAGAAAGTAGAATTCTTTCAATTACTTAAATAAGGGTAACGTTGAAGGAATTTTTTTAATCTTCATTTTTCATTGTCGTCGATTAAATAATCCCAGATAGACCTTTATGATCGTCATGAGATATAGAAATTAATTTACCAGAAATTGAAAACAATTTGTAGCAAATTCTATTTGAACAAATATATTGACACGAATTTTATATCATTTCGTGAGTTCAACTCGTAATCATGCAACGACCAAATACATTTATAATATTTTTTATCACTATTCCATTGTTACATTTATATCAATTTTCTCAATATAGCCACAATATATGTTGTTAATTTGATATAAACTTATGAAGGCAATTTGTAATAATTACATAACATCAGTGATTGCTCCAAATATAATTTACAAATTATCCTTATTTTTCGACGCACAAATTTTATTACATTTTGCGCAAATTTGAAGCAAACAAATGACAGTATTGATGACGCTACAAGCAATTAAGCATCGGAAATAATCACTTAACTTTGCATTAATTAGGACACGTTACCGTTTAACGTTGGTCATACGAATTTATCTCAGTCGAATTCTTTATATTAAATTATTTACATAAAAAACAGTGTTATATGAAGAGAAAAAAAGATGCCATCATCATGCGATGATTATACACACAGGGTGGACTAGTAGCTTTCAGAAATGCAATATTTTCGTCATTTTTGGAAATACGAGAAAGCTTTATTAACCAAAATTGTTTGATTTAAGGAATATTATAACTGTTCCACCCTGTATAAATTTGCTGGGTATTGTCTGTCTGGGATAATGAATTAGACGAGCAATTAAAAACATTTATTCAAACTAAATATAGATAAATCGATAAAACTGTTCATTCCGAGATTTACATATTCTGAAAAGTCACCCAGCAATGAGAAAGAGTATTTTAGTAAACAACAAAAGAAATCTTACTCGCGGAATGTGAAAGATGTAGAAAATACGATGCACCGAGATCTTAACTATTCCGATAAAATGACGATGTCTGGGCAATAATGCTCCTCTCGACGGAGCGATTTACCGGAGAGCAGAGATTCCACGAACGATTCGCGACCAACAAATTGTTTCCCGCACTCGACCATGCACAACCACCACCGCCGCCGCCACCCTCTTTCGTACCGTTACGACGTTTTCTACACGGTATATATCGGAAAGCTCTTTGCGGTTAGTTCGGTCGCGACGTCACCCCTTTTTCTCTCCGCGACTATTAACAGTTCTCCCTGGCCCACCCCCCGCCGCGTCTGGTTACTGAGAGTACCTGCTCGCTCCCGTGCTCATTAGCCGCGTTTCAAATCGACCGTAATCGATGCTCGATCGAACGGTTTCTTCGCGGCGAACATCTTCGTTTCGGGAAGCAACGAGTGGCGGAAAGAATGAAAAAAGAAGAAGAGGAGAGGACGTAGAAAAAAGGGACAGGGTAGTAAACGATATTTCGGACAAAGAAAGTTGGAGGGTGCTTGGGGAATATCGGCTGGAAAAGTGGCTGTTTTACGAACACACCGAAATAACAGAAGTCGTCACGCGAGCAGAGGCTCGCCGAGAGAGAAAGCTCCGGAAGTATAATAAAGAGAAGTACATAGGACCGTGGCATTACTGCTGCGTTACTTGCGTCGATCTTGCGTTTCAAAGAATTCCTTGGAACCAAACGGTTTCCTCTCTCGTATTATTCCCAGCTCGGTTCGACTCGTCCAACCTACGCGCTGATAAACCGAGGTATTTTATAGCCGGGATTTTAAAGGATGAAACTCAATAACGGGGAACGGAAACAGTGTGCCCGAGTAACGCAAACTTCAATTTGCACAGCGAAGAAGTAACAGGGTTGACACTTGTCTGCATAGGCGAGGGAGACGGAAGAAGAGAGGGGGAGGGACGATGGCTCGATGAAATATATGAAAACGTTTGAGGATAAATCATTCCATTTCCTGCCGCGGTAAATTGAACAGGGAACGTGCAGGACCTCGGTCGATGCTTTGTAGAACATGGCTAAAGACGCTCGAGAATCAAGCTCGGTTTTCCTCTTTATCCCCGAGGTTTGCCCCGGACCGGCGAAACGAAACAAGGCTGCAATGCAATAAAGCGGCCGCAAGTAGCTGGTGTACTAGCGGAGTTGCCCTCGTCGTACAAATGTTCCGAGAGAGAGAAAGTAGAATGAATAGGAACTACGGTGCGTTCCTCGGCGTACATCGTGCTTTATCCGGCAATATCCGCGGCTGGCCGGCTCGTCGAGGCGACCTTAAAAAAGGCAGCTCGCGATATTAAACTTACATCGCATCGCGCCGAGTCGATCGAATTCCGCGAGAGAGGGGTGAGATCGTTTAAGTATCCCCGGCCGCGGGAGCCGATGGCCGTGTATGCCGTCCACTTAACGCGGTCACGTAAGAAAGTATAAAAATGAGAGGATCAGAGGGAAACATATAGAGAGGAACGGAGAGGGGGGGGGGCGGGAGGCGAGCGATGAGAAAAGGAGAGAGTAGTACTTCGAAATCGAACAATGAAAGCTCGAGAGTCCTTCGGGAGTAGCCTCGGGGAAAAGTGGCTGTTTTACGAACACAACAGAGTGCAAGACTCGTCTCACGTCGGGCACAATGTGACGACTTGAGAGGAACAAGTTGAAGAAGTGGAAGTACGTTCGGGCGGGCTTCCGCTGGCTCGCCCTGGGGATCTCGGGGACGTGTTCCGAACACGTTCCGCGGATCAAGCACAATGCCCGATGCCAACCGCCCGTTATTTACAGTTATTATCGGGTATCACCTGCGTGCACGCTGTTCTGCGGAGGAATTCTATTCGCAATCGAGGTCCGCCCGTGGTCCCGGTCAGGGGAGATGCACGAGCCCGGGTAATGTCGCCGTAGTTGTGGCGCCGTCGTTTAGCCTTTCGGCAAACAGTGAACAAACGAGGCCGTCGAGATTTTTGTATAAAAACTTAATTTCCGCGGGTTAAGCAGCATTCGCTTAGTTACCGTTCCTTCGATTCTTCAGCGTAGTCCGGGGCACAACTTTCCGGCCGGGCTCCCGTCTGTTCGCCGCGCGAAACGGTTTAATAATTCATTCGTAGTTGGTCGCGTTCAATCATGAAGGGATCTCGGTGGAGCGACAAGTTGGAGAATAGTTAGTCGGGAACTCAATTCTTGGAGTTAGTCGGACGAATGGGTGGTAACGAGTTAACCGAGTCGGACGACTAGAGCTCGAACTTAGTCTCGCACCTGTGCCTACTTTATTCCAACACCGGCAAACAGCGCCGCGGTTCATCCATCATCCCGCGCGTTAGAAACGCGTACGTAGGCGACGCGGCGCGGCGCGCGGCGTGTGCTTCGAAAAACGGTGTTTCACATCGGCCAGATACGCGGACGTTAATTGTAAAAATTTTCGAACGCGCGACCGCGGTGTATATCATCGTTTGGAGCGGACAACGGGCTCGCGGGCGTCCTCCGCCCCCGACTTGCTCGCCTCTGTCTCTCGGTTTTTTCATCCCGTGCACCAAACCCGCCGCGATCGATCTTTGTCACCACCTGCGAGCAAACAGCCCCGTAACGCACGCACACGCGTGCGCGGGCCCCAATGTCCGAACAGGTTTCGCACTGTATGTGCCCATGGCAAACACGGATCCCAGACAATGCAGACTGGAAACGAAGGATTCATATTTCCCTGATGCAAGCCGGCCAGAACGCCAGCGAACACAGGGGGGCGGCAGAGGGAAGAGAACGAGAGAGAGAGAGGAGCGACCAGAGAGCCGAGCCAAGCTCTCCTCGCTCATCGACGGAGATAAAGCGAAAAAAAGGGGTGAGGCGCGGCGCGAAAGTCGCTGCGGGCTGTGAAACTTCGGAATATGGAGACGGAATACCCGATATCGAAAGAGACTAGAGGCGGCTTTGCCAGTCGAGGAGAGGAGAGAAGAGATCGGAGGGAGAAAGATTCCGTGGGTGGAGAAGCGTGCAAATATTTTTCCAGTCCTAGGAAAATCGAGCCCTCTCTCTCTCTCTCGCTCTCTCTCTCTCTCTCCCCATACTTTCATTCTCCCGCTACCTTACAATCTCGATATCTCTATATTTGCTTCGCCTCCTCGTTTCGTTCCTTTTCACTTTGTTCTCGCTTCTCTTTCAATCTGTTCCTCTCGCCCCGTTACTTTCCTTCGCTACTGTCGCCACCGCCACCGTGAATTCTTTGAGCGAGCAACTTTCTCGGGTATCTCTTTAATTTTTCTCCCGCTCACCGCAAATCCACGTCGTTTCTTTTTCATTTCACACACGACAGGATTGTCCCTTTCAGCGGGTCGTTTACAAACGACCGGTGAATATAAAAAAGGAGAACGAGAGCTCTCCGAGACTGCTCCGCGAGAGCAGAGGAGATCCGTACCGCCCCGAACAGATTTTCGCCGATCATTCCCGAATCAGAGATAAATTCCCATGATCCTGACTCGTGATTCTTCCACGGGATATTGGCCATTGTGCCTGCATCTGCCGCGGATACNTATTCTATTCGATTGTCTTTCCATTTGAAGCGCAGTAACGAACGAAATAAAGGCTGCCATTCCGCGAGATCGATCACTAGCCGAGTCTTCGTTTCATCGTAAATTACGTTGCGCGCTGGATTATCGCCAAGTCGAATATCTTGGAGTACGCAACGTTTTCGCTCGGNCGATATCTCTATATTTGCTTCGCCTCCTCGTTTCGTTCCTTTTCACTTTGTTCTCGCTTCTCTTTCAATCTGTTCCTCTCGCCCCGTTACTTTCCTTCGCTACTGTCGCCACCGCCACCGTGAATTCTTTGAGCGAGCAACTTTCTCGGGTATCTCTTTAATTTTTCTCCCGCTCACCGCAAATCCACGTCGTTTCTTTTTCATTTCACACACGACAGGATTGTCCCTTTCAGCGGGTCGTTTACAAACGACCGGTGAATATAAAAAAGGAGAACGAGAGCTCTCCGAGACTGCTCCGCGAGAGCAGAGGAGATCCGTACCGCCCCGAACAGATTTTCGCCGATCATTCCCGAATCAGAGATAAATTCCCATGATCCTGACTCGTGATTCTTCCACGGGATATTGGCCATTGTGCCTGCATCTGCCGCGGATACGTTCCAGACGCGTCGAAAAGAATCTTTGACGTGTGATAAGCAGCTTTCCCTCGTACAATAAATTTAAAAAGAGTCTCCCGGTGGTATTTCTTACACGGAAAGGCAGGTCCGATTCGAACACAATTTGTCTGAACCGTATAAGCGAAGCGTCAACAGGACGACGAGAGAGATAAGTCGGGGCCACTTGTAATTTCTCCGGAATTACTATGAGAAATCTAATTTCCTGAAAAGCCGGCGAAATCGGTAGAAAAAGGAATTGGAAAACGAGGACGCGGACGAGCCGTTTGAGTCGTCGCTCACTCGGAAAGCTCATTTGAGTTCCGCGTGCATCCTCCGTGGGCATTTAAGGAGAAAAATGTTGGAATTTCTAACTGAATGAACTTCTCGAGTGGTTCTTGGTACGTACTCTTTGCTCATATCCCTGCCGCTCTGTATAGAGGCTATCGTCTCTCACCGGGTCTAGCTCGATATTATTGGAATTGTGAACAACCCTCCGCGAACGTTCTCTCGGTGTACCGAGCATAAGCCCTTAAGAAAGCCGGACCCTTTTCCCCATGCATTACCGTGGAATGGCAGAGCACGTAAGACGATACGACGAACGCTGCACCAGCCCGACAGAGTCTCGTCGTTCATCATCGTTCGCATAACGCTCGGAACATTTCGACCGCGAACGTTGGACGACGAAACAATATCGCGGAGCCGCGATTAATATCCAAGCGTTTCGAGCCTCCCCGGAGACGAGGAACAGACCGCGACCGCGCTCGTTAATTAATATTGACTTATACATTCGGAGTTTATTTTAATACGCGGCCGGAGTTCGCGCTAATGGAAGCGTCTCGTTAACATGCATTTCCAATTGCGCTGGCCTGGTTTCGCTTGATTAAGGACGATCTTAGCGAGGACTGCCGAGGACGATCTTAATTTAGTAGCGGTCGAAAGTGACAGCGTTCCGCATCCGTCACGGGTCCGCCCATCACGTCCGTACGTCACATTTTTCCGATGACTGCGCGAACTGCGAATCACATCGTCGGAGCACCGCGCACATATTTGCGTTCCGCTGGGTTTCGGGTTACTCGCTGGCAAACCTGGCAGCGACATCTCGCCGAGAGAAGGTTTCCGTTTCCGCGCCCGGCTCTGACGATGCACGCGCGGTTAATTAAAGCCGTGTGCCCTGGAGTTAATTAGCGAGACGTCGATACCGCGTAATTAGCGATTATTACCGTCGAAATCTCGCGAAAGAGAATATGTCACTCGCGAGCGAGAAGACGGTGGCCCGGTTTTCGCGCGCCGCAAAATTTTAATTAATTCGATTCGCCGCACGCGTGTGTATTTTCGCGCGAGTCGTTAGCCACGACCTGGGTTAACGCGCTTTCCCGTACGGCGCGCCGCGACCACGCGTGTGTTCCGACCCGGCGCGCAACGTTCACGAGAAAGGAAGAGGCCGCCGAGCGTAAAAGTGGGACAGAAGACGCGATGAACCGTAACGCGATCGTCATCTTTGATGGAATTCGGTTGGATGTTAATGAACGCGGAGCAACGTGAATCCGCGGAATATTCCTGGCTCGGTTACTCGTTCGACGAGCCACTAACGACCCGCGTTGCAGAATTAATAATTTGAATCGGATCAGCGATGCTTTCCGCGCTGATCAAAAGCGCTCCTCGATGGCGGCACTGAAATCCTTGTCTGTTATCTTTACCCGATTGGTATTGATAATTGAAAAGGTACCTTTGAAGAAGTATCATGTTTATTGAATAACAGATAAAAGTGGTGTTTTTAATTCCCGTCTACTACATCGGTCGCCCCTCGCCCTCTCTCCGCTCCGAAGCGATAGATGTAATTGGCTACGGGGAATTCGTTCGTTACCGGAAGATTAGACGAAGCGCCGCGCCGCGTCGAATGAACGCGTCTATTCTATTCGATTGTCTTTCCATTTGAAGCGCAGTAACGAACGAAATAAAGGCTGCCATTCCGCGAGATCGATCACTAGCCGAGTCTTCGTTTCATCGTAAATTACGTTGCGCGCTGGATTATCGCCAAGTCGAATATCTTGGAGTACGCAACGTTTTCGCTCGGCGGTCAAATGGAATCGGTAACCGATCATCTTGCGTCATTGGGACGCGACCGAGCACATGTATAGCGGTACGTCGAAATGCGGGACACGCGAAAAACTGTGTAATTAATTTGAGGGGCGTCTGGGCAAACTCCAATCAAAGCGTGCAAATATTAGAAAGCATATCGCGGCATCCCGCCTGCGCCGCGTGACACGCTAGCGCCCAACCAATTACAACCCTCACCTGCTACGACGATCCCACGCGGGGATAACAGAAATTCGGATCTGCTATTATCCCGACGTGCCAGATTTTTTTCTGATCGAATGTAGGCTCTCCCTACATTCGTCGGGAGACCTCGCAACGTTTTCAGATCAAATAACCCGAGTAGATAACACTATCGCGAATTTACTTCTATTTGTCACGTGAAGGTTTGCAGGGTAAAAGGTTTACGTGCTCTGCTTATAGAAAAATTTATTTTAGAAGTTTCCTTAATGAATGAAGAAGCGTACTTGGGTCTCAGGAAAGATAGAGATATTGAAGAAGTAAACGCACTTGCGAATTGTAGAGATTTTATTTTTATAATGTTAAAAGTCATAGTAGATAGCAGGTGTGAACGGCGTGATTCTCGGTCTAGTTGGGAATTTAATTTGTATTCGGAGGGGCGGCACGTACGTATTCCGGTTAGCGTACGCGCTTGACCATTTTCTAAAGCGCTAAAGGAAATTGTTTTCCCGTCAACGGGGAAACACTGCTGGCCGCGTAATATTACGCGTGGTCACGCTCAGCATCCCAGGAGCGTGGACGACATATTTTATTACTTATTCAGCCGCGCTATGCATATACCAGCTGCGCAAGCATCCCCCGAGGCGCAGAGACGGTGACTCGTCGGGTGGGCGAGCGAGTGCATATCGATGCCCGGGTAATTTATAAATCCCGTGTCACGTTAGAAATTAACAGCCAAAGTGTTGAACACTTTTTAATCCCATCAAGCGTCATGGAACTGGTGGCGCACGCTTTTTCGTCCATTAACTTTGCTGCCTCGTTTCTCTGAATTCTGTGTCTGCTACTTTCTGCCGTCCTCCATAGTTTTAATAAAATTCTAAATACGAAAGCTTATTCATGTTTCATCAGTGTTGAACAAAAACTTTCTATTCGCTTAAGGTTGTGTGAGCCGTCATATCTCTGCCAAAAGTTTAAGACATATAATGAAAAGCTATGTACAATATTTGAAGCAATGAATTTTCAGGAAAAATGATAGTTACAGAGGAGCAATGCTTGTGAAATTGTTCGACCTGATTTTTTCAGTCATAAGGAATTTTTTATGCATAATTTCTAATATTCTAATACATAGTTTTGGCATTTTTTAATTGGGCTGCACGCGTGACTTGCAACTAACATTGTTTACATGTTCTCTAATTCTTACTTTTGTGTGCTTTTAAATATATAGCTTAAATAATATCCTCGAAATTGACATTATTTCAACGTTAAGATATTCTTAAATCATATATACAAAATTCTGTCATTGTTGTCTTCATATTTCTTCACAAATAAAATCAAAGTTCTGTTATTCGACATAATAATTCAAAATAAGCTCTTTTAATAAGCCCGCAAAATTTCTAAAATTTTGTAGAGTATTTTACTGATGTAATATCTAGTAACTGTTAAAATTTCCATGCATTGCCATTGCTTTTATGTAATGATTCATACAACCTTAAGCAAGATAAATTTTTGTTTAATAGACATTAGAGTCATGTTCGGTTACAATTACACGAAAGTAAAGGATCGTTGATCCGATATCTCGTGGTTGTCGTAAATTATCCTTTATTCCGCGTAGCCGAGGACGGCTTCGCAATTATATACTTTGGAGCTTATACCGGGCGACCTTTATCCGGGCATCAGTCGACGAATGTGCTCTCTTCCGTTTATACGGCAGCTAAAACCTCTCGTGTCGAGGCGCGCGCGAGAGAGCCTTCCTTCCAAGCTCGTATAACAGCGTCACCACCTCGAAGAGCCCACCCCCTCGAGTCAGCGGCGGCAATCGTGCTCCTGAAACGTCACGGAGCCGCTGGCACGATGAATGACACCGAGAAAGCCGAGAGGGATATACTCGGGGCCCTCCATTCTCCTGATGGAACGCCGGAACGGTGCGATACGCGCGGGGTAGGCAGAGGAAAAGAGCTGGCGTGGGAGGGGGGGGGGGAGGATCGTAACTTAAATCCAGAAGTGATCATTTTAATAGGGCCAAATTAATTTCTCGCGAGAATGCGGCTGCTGGTGCCGCTGCATCGGGAGCCCTGGCTGCCTCGTCGGAAAGAGAGAACTTGGACCGGTACGAGAGAGAGGCGGAACAGGACGAGGGCGAGGGGCGACGGGCGGGGGTGGTAGGCGAACTGGTGTGCAAAGGTGGAAGGGGCGAGTTCCAGAGGGGCCGCAGCAGCCTCGCTGCGCGAGGAGGAGGGCTAAACCGAGGGTCTCTGCCGGTGGAACCTCGAGGTTAGCGGTTGCAGAGAGGCCGGAGGCGAGGGTGGAGAGCGCGGGGCATAGATTATGAGATGGGTGACATTCTCTGACATTTTAGTAATGTCGCCACCACCTAACCCACCTACCCGGTGCTGGTATTTGGTACCCAAGGGGCATGCGGGCATAGTTCGCCCTGGCGCCCGCTACAATTCGCCCGGCAAGTTTCTCCGGCTAATTACCATATAGTGTCTTGTGGCTCGCAGTCAGGGGCTGCCTTTAATAGAGATTTCGGACAGTCCGAACCGCCGGAAACCGGTCACTCTTGAATTAAAACGGACATTCTCTGTTATCTCTAATCTGCGCCCCCCGCGGTCGCGTCTTCTCGGCCATTCCGTCGGTTCGGTTCGATTATCCCGCCTTTCGGTCAACGCGCGGTTTCGTCGACCAGTCAAATGTTTATTTTGAATATTCTCTCCCTCTCGAGTAATAGAAATCAACTTTTCTCACGGACCCGAGGGCCGCTCTCTGGCTTCTGTGATGCATCGCAGGTATAGGAAATAGATAGGAAAATGCTTCGAGTGCAATGCGGTAGGATACAATATTTAAAGCTCGAAATGGTCCTCGATCAATCGTGGAATGTCGGTAGTGTAAATACATCCACCTCCGACGCTCTAGAACGCTTTAAAAAGATCACACGGTCTTGTTAACGAAGACGAGAGGCATAAATTGTTTTTCTCTTTTCACCAAAAGGCACGTGCGCGGCAGTAAGGCCGGAACGCCGGGATGTCGATAAATCCGACAGAATGTCGTTGAATTTAAACAGCGTATCGAATCGAATAGACCAGACGATGCAATAATATCAGTGAAAGAGAGAAACAGTTTCTACGACTGCTATAAGCTGCTACGTGCGGACTCGAACAATAACTTGACGCGGGTGACTCTTTTCATGCCGACCTCACTCTTCTCGTTGTCCATTATCGCCGAGTTAATACGACACGTCGAAATCGTGCGACAAGACACACGCGAGAAATCGCTCAAAAATACAGCGGCGGCTCGCGATATAGTAAAAGGGAAAACACGGCGGGGCGCAGGAGAGGGCGGGGAAAATGAAAAGAAAAGAGGGGCGCGAACACGCGGAGAGAAAAGACGATAGACAGAGAAAAGCAAAAGCTTTCCCGTCGAGCGGGTATAAATGCATGGAAGTTGCGCCAGGCTGCACTTGCTGGAATACTATTAATTTCATATTCATTCCTTCTCTCCACGCTCCGCTTCCTCGGCTCGCGATCGCCGACTCGTTAACGTTTCCTCTCTCCCGGTGCAACGCGGCGCGGCGCGGAGCGCGCGGCGTTACAGCGCGTTCGGTCTTCCGCCGAGGACGAAATCTCGGCCCCTGAAAATTTCAGGGCTCTTTCACACCGCCGCCCCATTACAATGCAACGTATGCAAATACGTCCCTCGCCCGATCACAATGGAGGAGGAAAGGATCGAAAAATCATCCCGCCGAGAGTGTATTTGCGATCGCGCGGCGAACCCGTCGTCGTCGCGGGGAAATCTCGATTCGTGGTTCACCGCGACCGTGAAATGCTAATCGAAGCAAATAATCACGCTCGCGCGCGCACACCTTGTATTATCTCCGCAGTTTTTTTTTTCCCCCTCCCACCCTTAATAATCGATCCCGCATCCCAAAGGAGAACGAAACGGTCGCGCGCACTCAGACGCGTTTTAATATACCTGCCGAAGCTTAACGCGCGCACTGAGGCGTCATCGTCGCCGTCTAAGGGCGTAGACTCGGTATTCCTTAGTCGTAAAGCCGGAACCATTTGGCTCTCTTAGGCCGGTCGTAGTAGTAATATACCTACGACGAACGACGAAACGGACGAGAAACGTGCGGGAGCCGAAAGAAGACGTAGAAAGAGGCCGAATCACCGAGGCACTCTGGCTTTTCCTAAGTAGTTTTATTAAGGGAGTTCCTTTCGGAAAACCGTACAGGATGGTTGAATATACATCGGGAGAGATATATGTGATATCGATTACCGTTTGGGGTTCCGATATTACGCTCGTACCCCTTCGCGCCCCTGCTCCAGACCATCTCATCTCTTCTGCTCTCTCTCTTTCCACGTACCCACCACTACCGGTGCTTCTTTGCGTCTCTCTCTCTCTCTCTCTCTCTCCCCCTCTCTTCCTCCTCTCTATCTCTGCTTCTCTCTCGCGGGCACTGTCGCATATTTCTCTGTCTCCTGTGTACGTCCATGTGCTTCTCCCCTCGCATAGACACGCGGCACCCCCACACGAACGCGCGCACACCCGCACGCACAGACGTGTACCTTGTACATAGGGAAATTGTATGTGCATAGGGAGCACGACGGTAGCCCCCCGCGAAATAACTTTGGAGTGCTGTATCTACATACAGTGGCGTATGCACGTGGCGGTGAAAGAGTTCCGGCCGTACGTTATGCAATTTGACCCCTTAAATAACCGAAGAAAGCGAGCGCGAGGTGTCGCCGTTTGTGCGACAAGCGCAATGCTAAATTCAATATCGGCGGACGCAAAATATTTGTCCTTTGTCTGGCGATCGGGCGAATTCAGTTGCCGGAGATCAATCGCTTCTTTCATAGATACTCCTCTAGTTTGTAGAAGCTAGGGAATTTAGTTTTGAACGTCATCGTCGACGTGAGTAATTTTGATAAATAAAAAATATCTTCGGAGATCAGCTCTTTTACTGATTCAAGCGTCCCGGCCGCATCCACTCGCCGCGAAAGTGCCGTGATAGAACGTGGTATGAAGGCGGAGGCATTCGCAGCTGTTAATTTTTCATAAGACACGCGAGAAGTTACCGGTCCGAATTTCAAAAGCCGATATAAAGCACTTTGCCGACTATCGTACAGGCCGTAAAATAACTTTGGTGAATCGTGACTATGTACACAAGGGCGTGTATGCTGCACGTGGCATGGTCGTAGGGGCGTCGATGTTCGCTTCCTACCCTTTAAATAACCAAAGAAGACACTACCGGTGACGTTTCTAGCGCTCGCTCCCGTCAATTCAAACAACAAACATTATCTCGGAAAAAAAGATGAAACGACGCCGATCGATTCGCGAGAACTTTTTAACGGGGAAATTGAAAAGTGAAAAGTAATTAGATTACCATCGACGTGAGCGAGCTCGAATATTCGGCGGAATTTTAATAAGTGCGCTCTCGTTATTTCGTATAAACGTCTGGCAGTCTGTCCATGGACGGGGGGCGACGGTATGTGTGTCAGGGAAAAATCTTGTCCGTCCACGAGTTCGAGCGAACGTTCGTAACCCTCGAAAAATAACTCCGGTAAATTATGTAGGTCTGGAGAAATGTTCCGAGAGCGGGATATATTTTTACCCTTTAAATAACTGAAGAAGGTAGACGCCGTTCTTTGCCATCAAATACTCTCAGCCGTCTCGTTGAATAATACACTTGCCGCTGCAAAAAAGGAAACCATTCCAAAACCGTAATCTCCTTCCACGATACACAATTAAATTCCCTACCCCCGACAAATATATTTTTCACCGCCCGTTCCACACTCGTAGAACGGATCCCGAATAAGAAGGCGCTTAAGAATTTATGTATGAGTGGAGAGCGCGCGCGCGCGCTTTAACTCGTGTTTCCATTCTCTTCGAACAAGAATAATGTTAAAAGATCGTCTGTATTCCGCGCGATAACGCATGGTAAGAGGTTTTCCCGCAGCGACGTAGTATATACGTAGATACGCGTTCCACTGAAACGGATTTCGGATTTCTCACGGCTCCAACGGCTCGCTGACTAAATCTCCTTCTCCGCGTTAAAAACTAATTTCCCGTTCGGTAAAAAATTTCCTCACACGGGGTAGAGCACGAATTTCGAAAGAATAATTTCGAGCGGATCTTTTCAAACAGTCCGGAGGCTCTGTTCGCGGAGTTACATAGTAGGTAGAAGCGGGGTATTCACTAGGAAGTAACCATTATTCTCAAACGAGATACACGTGCATCCCTGAAGTGGCTCGGTAGGAAAGGGAAGAAAAAAAATAGAAGAGGAGACGAGTAACGAAGCGTTTCGCGGAAGCCAACTGCTTTCAGAATCGATCCGTTCCATAGAGAAAAAGCTCGACGGTTTATCATGTGTGCGTGGACGTACGTAACTACGCCATTGTCTACGGAGCTACTTGTCGCTGAGTCGAAGCCGATAGACGTCTCAGATCTTCTCCATATCAATCCATCGTGTCTGCGCGCCCGGCGCTTCCAGCTTTCCGTTGGAAACGGAGAACGGAAACTTGGAAGTCTGCTGGATTCAGGCCTTTTTTACGGCCACGGTTCTTGTAGCGCGGCTCGCGTTTAAAATCAATGTTCAATGCACATACGGCTTCCTTCGCTTTGTCCGGATAGCAGAGATGGATGTACTGTGCGTATAGGAAGGGGATCCGAGAACCGCGCACACATCGACCTGCACATAGGGTTCTACTTGGCCGAGCGCGTCTATGTGTGTCAGCTCTGGCTGTAGGAGTTCTTTGAGGGATATTCGGACCAGAATATATATAGGGTGGCTCGCAGCCACGCGACGTTGAGGAATCGAGGGTGACTCTTTAAAGCGTAGGAACAGAAAACCAATTACAGATGTAGACGGAACACAGATCCGCAGTCGGATCTCTCGACTAATTTTTTCCGTTCGTGCAACAATCTCGCACCTCCTCGCGTGTCGATGCACCAAAATTGGACGACAGACCTGATCTATTTTGTCGCTGTTCTGGAAAATCGTATCGTTATGTGTTAGCTCGGATGTCTCACGCCCACAATGATCGCAGCTCTACGTTTTCTACGGCTTCTTGCCTACCGAAGGATTTCGCAATGTAGGTAATAACGCGGGAAGTAATGACCAGTAATCTCGACGGGTACGTCTATAAATGTTCCCGTTCAACGAGGGTGGGTTTCATACCTTCTTCTACGATACGTCATTCGTTTTTCTACGGAAACTCGGCTTCCGAACTACAAAATAAAGTTAAAGGCGAAACATTCTTGGACGTCCCTCGTTAACTTTCGCCCTCTGTACATGATACTCACCGGTGTGCCTAAGTTAAGTTAGACAGCGTGCGCGATAGCGCGAAGTTTGACTATGCGGTTACACATTCTACCCGAAAACTGTTGGCTCCGCTTTCAGACACAGTGCAACAGTATAAAGGCCAACTTCGGTGGCTTGACCTATCAACTTCCTCTAAGATTTCTCTCGCCAACATCGGAACACATGTTACTTAATATCTTCCCCCGCGTCGAGATTATCGTCTAAAATTAGGATCAAAATGCAACGTCAAAATTTTTATACATTGTCGCATTTAATTTCTTTTGTCACGATTAAAGTAACCTTAGGTTTTTTCTGAATTTCAGGAATGGCACGTTCTAATCGAAGACAAGAGTCAACACAATTGCGTCTCTGCCGGCTTCCTCATCTACCGGATACCGGCATCGTTTACACTTGAACGGCTTCGAAACTTCATCCAATGCTGCGAATTGCGTAAGTCTTATTTAATTTTCTCAATTCCGCGGCTCAAAGACATTGTCAGGTCGCAAACAATCCTACTTGTATGCGGGAGCATTGTCCTTGGCGAACGTCGTCTCTCGAGCCGCGTTTCGTGGCTTAGTCGTGGCTGTCTTTATATTTTTCCAACCCGTTTCTCACTTACCTACTCTTTCTGCGAAACGAGTGGAGCTGACTCTAATCGCCTGTGCCGTCACCGCGCGAGAATTTACTTTAACGAGCTCGGCGGACCTTTGTACTTTTCGCCGGAACCCCGAACGGAAAACGAAAATTCGATCGGCCCGGTATCGAATGTATTCAAACGATCTCAAGTATTTACGAGCACTTCTCGTTGGCCACGGGGCATCGCGGCGTCGCGTCGCGCCGATCTTATATACTATACCACCGTTTCACGCCTCGCCGGTGAATACGAAATTTATTAAATTTTTCCTCTCGCCGAATTCTTTCCCCAGATAGATTCGCCGTAGTCGATCTAGGGATTAAAAAAGGGGTGCCGGTTGCGTAGCACGGCGCGAGGGAAACGATCGTGGTCTTACAAGGTTACCAGGAAATTGATTCAACCGGGGATCGATTTTCGACTCGCGTTCCCTTATGAATCTTAAAGTTGCCTCCTGTTGACACCGCTGCGTCGCGTCGATCCTCGTCTTCGGTCTCCGCGCGCCTTCGACTAGTTGTTTATTCGCGAAACACGAAGCGCGGTGTCTATCGACAAAAATCGCATGATACGTCGCAAAACAAGTATACAGAATTAGAATTGCCTTAAATAATTGAAATATCGGTTAAACGAAAATAGTATTATTCATTTTTCATCGTGATTAATGCAGATCTATTATTATCATAATTTAGTTTAAAAATGATTTTTCTTCAACGACGTCGGCAAAATTTATGCGTGGATTTTCGACTTCTTTTATCGCATGACTCTCGAGAGGCGTCTCGCGTCGGCTGGGAACGCGACGAAAATCCTCTCATGAGGACTCGCTTCCGCGAAACTTTCCGATCGCCGTAGGCTCGAGGAGCACTCCACCGGTTCTTTCTGCCAGTGCACACGCCTTTCTTCGTGCCTACCTTGGTTTCCTCCAACCAACGCCCGTTGATACGTATCCCATCCGGTGCACCGCTTCCGCCTTTTCGCCTCCTTGTACCGAGAGGTTTTTTTCCACCTCCTCGGTCGCCGTTTAGCCTTTCAGAGAGGCCCGATCCTCTCCTCCGCTGTGTTCTCTCGCAGCTCGCGACAGATTCCATCAACATTGCGCCCGCGTTCAGCCCGCGGCACCGCCGCATCGCGTTGTCTCGTTCCCAACGACGAAAGAGGCTAAAGCGGTCAGACGAGCCTAGACTCCCGGGCTTAAAGGATGACGAAATGAGCTCCGAAGGGTGGTAAATGCAAACGGGGGGGCGAAAAACGTGTACCGCGAGTAGGTGACGCGTCTCGTTTCTCAGTTACAGCGGGAAAATCGGATGAAAAGTGCGGGCGAGGGATGGGGAACGAAGAGATCGAGATGCGAAATCGAAATAATTAAAAAGAACGGCGGGGCGCACTGGAACGTCTCTTTCCACGTTCGTCGCTGCGCCGAGCTATTATCGTCCTCTTTATCATCGTCATTACGCGCGATGATTATTATTATCATCCAGCGTCTTTAGTTTCCTTTTAACGGCCCTTACGCGACGGCGGCGTCGCATAAAAAGATCCTCGACCGCGTCCTCGTCTAAAAGAGTAGGACCAACGGAGAAGAATAGCGCGAGCGGGGAGAAAGTGTACGCGAGGGGAGAAAAAAAAGGACCAGGAATGAGAAGAAAGTATTGTGGAGAGGACGAGGGTGAGTGGGGGGGAG
Source organism: Ceratina japonica (assembly GCA_019453355.1). Taxonomy (NCBI): domain Eukaryota; kingdom Metazoa; phylum Arthropoda; class Insecta; order Hymenoptera; family Apidae; genus Ceratina; species Ceratina japonica. Next base: position 141,838 of record SMSR01014301.1, read on the forward strand.
AGGCAGCGTGTGGAAATATTATCTGGTGGCGGCGTCCTTCGACCGCGTCTTTGTCGCATTGGAGAAGAAAACGCAAATTGGCGAACTTTGGCGAAACTCCTATACAATAGAGTGGCAGCCGTGGCAACAATGAGCCTTGTATCGGCCTTCTGGCTCCTCCATCGCCACCTTCCCTCCCTCCTCTCTCTCTCTCTCTCTCTGTGGATCGAGGAGCATGTCACTTTTGCCCTTTACTTTTGAAACGTGAAAAGGGACGAGGGAAAAAGTTGCATTCATCTTCGTTGTCGAGATGCCTTCGGGGGCTCGGGCCGGACTTCAGAGCCCGATGAGCATTGTGCCGGGCTAACGAGAAGAAACGTTTGCTCATTCTTTCCCCTCTGTTAAACGTAGGAAACGCGATTGAATATTATCGAACGATGAACCGTCTCCCGATTTCACATGCCGCCACTTCTCGAACCGTTTATCGCGCTCCGTTGCTCCCGTAAAGAATTCAGGTCAAACCGCGAATTATTTGGCCCCGGTTCTCCGGACGAGTTCGAATATTTTTTACCCCTCTTTTTATATAAAAATCGCGTTCCTCTTGGAAACGAAAGTCAAACAGTCGGTCGGAGTTCGTTAATGGACGAAACACTGCGGGAAAGTTGACTGTTTGTTCAGGGCATTCGACCGGGGAAGAACGATTGAACGCGCAGCGCGGCTGCGGTCTCTGTACATGCGGAGGTTGACGAATAATTAAAACGGTCTATCGACATTACTTAGCGCGGTCTCCCGTCGCAACGGAGACGGTTTTTCGAATAAATTGAACCAGCGACCCACGGTCCGTTTGATTCGGGTCATCCGTCGTCGTCGTCGTCGTCGTCGTCGCGCTTTATCGAGGCGTTCGCCCCGCGTTGCCAAGCGAAATCGGGGGTGAAGAAATTTTCTTCGGCGAGGGAAAGGAAAAAAGGCCGAGGCGGATGCCTTCTAAGAGCATTACTTCGCATTTAACGATAATTGCTCATTCGGCGGCAGTTTGTTAGAAGATGAAAGAGTCGTGACTTTGCGCGCCCCGTCGCGATGCGCAGCCTTCGCTCCGCTGCGAATGCTCGGAATGCGACGCCTCGACGTAAGCGCTGACAATATTCAACGTAATCCAATTGAAATTAATTCTCGAGCGAAGGCTCTTTGTTTCCGTCTCTGCCTCTCCCGATCCCCGTTACTCTTCGCGCCTCCCACCGAATAAAGTCTCATAACCTCTCCCGGCTGGAGGGACCGTGGAACCGGAAGTGACATGAAATATCGCCACGCGACGTAATCGAGCGCGCCGGAGTAACGGATCTCTTCGAGGTTTCTCTACTTGTTACCGTGACTCTCCCGGGGTTAATCATGCGACCGAATCGAGATAGTAATTCTATTCTGGGAGAGGACACTACTGCCCTCCTGGACTAACTATTAATTCTCCCTTTCCACGATATTAATTATCCACCCTTAAACTTTCCATAGATATATTTCGGCATTCCGTTTCTGGGAGCACGAATTGACTTCCAATACGGGATATTAAACTCTGCGGTGACGGAACCTCAATAATTATCACACCTATTAATAGTAAGCTCCGTATAGTATATTTAAAGAAAAATGAGCATTATTCCATTTCTTGTGCTGCGGGATTAATAGTATATGAAATTTGATTGTATCAACCATGCATAAAAAATTCTTTATGACTGAAAAATACAGGTCGAACAATTGCAGCATTGCTCCTCTGTAATTATAATTTTTTTTAAAGTTCATTGCTTAAAATATTAGACACAACTTTTTACAAGCCTTAAACTTTTGGCAGAGATCTTACGGCTCATACAACCATAAAGTGGAAAGTTTCAATTTCTGGTAGAGAATACCAATAATCACGATCCGTTGGCACAACAACCTGTTAATTTGCCACGGAAGCACGGCCGAAATCGCGGTGATTTGGGGGATTATCAGCTAGCGAANGCGAAAGTGCCGTGATAGAACGTGGTATGAAGGCGGAGGCATTCGCAGCTGTTAATTTTTCATAAGACACGCGAGAAGTTACCGGTCCGAATTTCAAAAGCCGATATAAAGCACTTTGCCGACTATCGTACAGGCCGTAAAATAACTTTGGTGAATCGTGACTATGTACACAAGGGCGTGTATGCTGCACGTGGCATGGTCGTAGGGGCGTCGATGTTCGCTTCCTACCCTTTAAATAACCAAAGAAGACACTACCGGTGACGTTTCTAGCGCTCGCTCCCGTCAATTCAAACAACAAACATTATCTCGGAAAAAAAGATGAAACGACGCCGATCGATTCGCGAGAACTTTTTAACGGGGAAATTGAAAAGTGAAAAGTAATTAGATTACCATCGACGTGAGCGAGCTCGAATATTCGGCGGAATTTTAATAAGTGCGCTCTCGTTATTTCGTATAAACGTCTGGCAGTCTGTCCATGGACGGGGGGCGACGGTATGTGTGTCAGGGAAAAATCTTGTCCGTCCACGAGTTCGAGCGAACGTTCGTAACCCTCGAAAAATAACTCCGGTAAATTATGTAGGTCTGGAGAAATGTTCCGAGAGCGGGATATATTTTTACCCTTTAAATAACTGAAGAAGGTAGACGCCGTTCTTTGCCATCAAATACTCTCAGCCGTCTCGTTGAATAATACACTTGCCGCTGCAAAAAAGGAAACCATTCCAAAACCGTAATCTCCTTCCACGATACACAATTAAATTCCCTACCCCCGACAAATATATTTTTCACCGCCCGTTCCACACTCGTAGAACGGATCCCGAATAAGAAGGCGCTTAAGAATTTATGTATGAGTGGAGAGCGCGCGCGCGCGCTTTAACTCGTGTTTCCATTCTCTTCGAACAAGAATAATGTTAAAAGATCGTCTGTATTCCGCGCGATAACGCATGGTAAGAGGTTTTCCCGCAGCGACGTAGTATATACGTAGATACGCGTTCCACTGAAACGGATTTCGGATTTCTCACGGCTCCAACGGCTCGCTGACTAAATCTCCTTCTCCGCGTTAAAAACTAATTTCCCGTTCGGTAAAAAATTTCCTCACACGGGGTAGAGCACGAATTTCGAAAGAATAATTTCGAGCGGATCTTTTCAAACAGTCCGGAGGCTCTGTTCGCGGAGTTACATAGTAGGTAGAAGCGGGGTATTCACTAGGAAGTAACCATTATTCTCAAACGAGATACACGTGCATCCCTGAAGTGGCTCGGTAGGAAAGGGAAGAAAAAAAATAGAAGAGGAGACGAGTAACGAAGCGTTTCGCGGAAGCCAACTGCTTTCAGAATCGATCCGTTCCATAGAGAAAAAGCTCGACGGTTTATCATGTGTGCGTGGACGTACGTAACTACGCCATTGTCTACGGAGCTACTTGTCGCTGAGTCGAAGCCGATAGACGTCTCAGATCTTCTCCATATCAATCCATCGTGTCTGCGCGCCCGGCGCTTCCAGCTTTCCGTTGGAAACGGAGAACGGAAACTTGGAAGTCTGCTGGATTCAGGCCTTTTTTACGGCCACGGTTCTTGTAGCGCGGCTCGCGTTTAAAATCAATGTTCAATGCACATACGGCTTCCTTCGCTTTGTCCGGATAGCAGAGATGGATGTACTGTGCGTATAGGAAGGGGATCCGAGAACCGCGCACACATCGACCTGCACATAGGGTTCTACTTGGCCGAGCGCGTCTATGTGTGTCAGCTCTGGCTGTAGGAGTTCTTTGAGGGATATTCGGACCAGAATATATATAGGGTGGCTCGCAGCCACGCGACGTTGAGGAATCGAGGGTGACTCTTTAAAGCGTAGGAACAGAAAACCAATTACAGATGTAGACGGAACACAGATCCGCAGTCGGATCTCTCGACTAATTTTTTCCGTTCGTGCAACAATCTCGCACCTCCTCGCGTGTCGATGCACCAAAATTGGACGACAGACCTGATCTATTTTGTCGCTGTTCTGGAAAATCGTATCGTTATGTGTTAGCTCGGATGTCTCACGCCCACAATGATCGCAGCTCTACGTTTTCTACGGCTTCTTGCCTACCGAAGGATTTCGCAATGTAGGTAATAACGCGGGAAGTAATGACCAGTAATCTCGACGGGTACGTCTATAAATGTTCCCGTTCAACGAGGGTGGGTTTCATACCTTCTTCTACGATACGTCATTCGTTTTTCTACGGAAACTCGGCTTCCGAACTACAAAATAAAGTTAAAGGCGAAACATTCTTGGACGTCCCTCGTTAACTTTCGCCCTCTGTACATGATACTCACCGGTGTGCCTAAGTTAAGTTAGACAGCGTGCGCGATAGCGTGAAGTTTGACTATGCGGTTACACATTCTACCCGAAAACTGTTGGCTTCGCTTTCAGACACAGTGCAACAGTATAAAGGCCAACTTCGGTGGCTTGACCTATCAACTTCCTCTAAGATTTCTCGCCAACATCGGAACACATGTTACTTAATATCTTCCTCCGCGTCGAGATTATCGTCTAAAATTAGGATCAAAATGCAACGTCAAAATTTATATACATTGTCGCATTTAATTTCTTTTGTCACGATTAAAGTAACCTTAGGTTTTTTCTGAATTTCAGGAATGGCACGTTCTAATCGAAGACAAGAGTCAACACAATTGCGTCTCTGCCGGCTTCCTCATATACCGGATATCGGCATCGTTTACACTTGAACGGCTTCGAAACTTCATCCAATGCTGCGAATTGCGTAAGTCTTATTTAATTTTCTCAATTCCGCGGCTCAAAGACATTGCCAGGTCGCAAACAATCCTACTTGTATGCGGGAGCATTGTCCTTGGCGAACGTCGTCTCTCGAGCCGCGTTTCGTGGCTTAGTCGTGGCTGTCTTTATATTTTTCCAACCCGTTTCTCACTTACCTACTCTTTCTGCGAAACGAGTGGAGCTGACTCTAATCGCCCGTGCCGTCACCGCGCGAGAATTTACTTTAACGAGCTCGGCGGACCTTTGTACTTTTCGCCGGAACCCCGAACGGAAAACGAAAATTCGATCGGCCCGGTATCGAATGTATTCAAACGATCTCAAGTATTTACGAGCACTTCTCGTTGGCCACGGGGCATCGCGGCGTCGCGTCGCGCCGATCTTATATACTATACCACCGTTTCACGCCTCGCCGGTGAATACGAAATTTATTAAATTTTTCCTCTCGCCGAATTCTTTCCCCAGATAGATTCGCCGTAGTCGATCTAGGGATTAAAAAAGGGGTGCCGGTTGCGTAGCACGGCGCGAGGGAAACGATCGTGGTCTTACAAGGTTACCAGGAAATTGATTCAACCGGGGATCGATTTTCGACTCGCGTTCCCTTATGAATCTTAAAGTTGCCTCCTGTTGACACCGCTGCGTCGCGTCGATCCTCGTCTTCGGTCTCCGCGCGCCTTCGACTAGTTGTTTATTCGCGAAACACGAAGCGCGGTGTCTATCGACAAAAATCGCATGATACGTCGCAAAACAAGTATACAGAATTAGAATTGCCTTAAATAATTGAAATATCGGTTAAACGAAAATAGTATTATTCATTTTTCATCGTGATTAATGCAGATCTATTATTATCATAATTTAGTTTAAAAATGATTTTTCTTCAACGACGTCGGCAAAATTTATGCGTGGATTTTCGACTTCTTTTATCGCATGACTCTCGAGAGGCGTCTCGCGTCGGCTGGGAACGCGACGAAAATCCTCTCATGAGGACTCGCTTCCGCGAAACTTTCCGATCGCCGTAGGCTCGAGGAGCACTCCACCGGTTCTTTCTGCCAGTGCACACGCCTTTCTTCGTGCCTACCTTGGTTTCCTCCAACCAACGCCCGTTGATACGTATCCCATCCGGTGCACCGCTTCCGCCTTTTCGCCTCCTTGTACCGAGAGGTTTTTTTCCACCTCCTCGGTCGCCGTTTAGCCTTTCAGAGAGGCCCGATCCTCTCCTCCGCTGTGTTCTCTCGCAGCTCGCGACAGATTCCATCAACATTGCGCCCGCGTTCAGCCCGCGGCACCGCCGCATCGCGTCGTCTCGTTCCCAACGACGAAACAGGCTAAAGCGGTCAGACGAGCCTAGACTCCCGGGCTTAAAGGATGACGAAATGAGCTCCGAAGGGTGGTAAATGCAAACGGGGGGGACGAAAAACGTGTACCGCGAGTAGGTGACGCGTCTCGTTTCTCAGTTACAGCGGGAAAATCGGATGAAAAGTGCGGGCGAGGGATGGGGAACGAAGAGATCGAGATGCGAAATCGAAATAATTAAAAAGAACGGCGGGGCGCACTGGAACGTCTCTTTCCACGTTCGTCGCTGCGCCGAGCTATTATCGTCCTCTTTATCATCGTCATTACGCGCGATGATTATTATTATCATCCAGCGTCTTTAGTTTCCTTTTAACGGCCCTTACGCGACGGCGGCGTCGCATAAAAAGATCCTCGACCGCGTCCTCGTCTAAAAGAGTAGGACCAACGGAGAAGAATAGCGCGAGCGGGGAGAAAGTGTACGCGAGGGGAGAAAAAAAAGGACCAGGAATGAGAAGAAAGTATTGTGGAGAGGACGAGGGTGAGTGGGGGGGAGAGGCAGCGTGTGGAAATATTATCTGGTGGCGGCGTCCTTCGACCGCGTCTTTGTCGCATTGGAGAAGAAAACGCAAATTGGCGAACTTTGGCGAAACTCCTATACAATAGAGTGGCAGCCGTGGCAACAATGAGCCTTGTATCGGCCTTCTGGCTCCTCCATCGCCACCTTCCCTCCCTCCTCTCTCTCTCTCTCTCTCTGTGGATCGAGGAGCATGTCACTTTTGCCCTTTACTTTTGAAACGTGAAAAGGGACGAGGGAAAAAGTTGCATTCATCTTCGTTGTCGAGATGCCTTCGGGGGCTCGGGCCGGACTTCAGAGCCCGATGAGCATTGTGCCGGGCTAACGAGAAGAAACGTTTGCTCATTCTTTCCCCTCTGTTAAACGTAGGAAACGCGATTGAATATTATCGAACGATGAACCGTCTCCCGATTTCACATGCCGCCACTTCTCGAACCGTTTATCGCGCTCCGTTGCTCCCGTGAAGAATTCAGGTCAAACCGCGAATTATTTGGCCCCGGTTCTCCGGACGAGTTCGAATATTTTTTACCCCTCTTTTTATATAAAAATCGCGTTCCTCTTGGAAACGAAAGTCAAACAGTCGGTCGGAGTTCGTTAATGGACGAAACACTGCGGGAAAGTTGACTGTTTGTTCAGGGCATTCGACCGGGGAAGAACGATTGAACGCGCAGCGCGGCTGCGGTCTCTGTACATGCGGAGGTTGACGAATAATTAAAACGGTCTATCGAAATTACTTAGCGCGGTCTCCCGTCGCAACGGAGACGGTTTTTCGAATAAATTGAACCAGCGACCCACGGTCCGTTTGATTCGGGTCATCCGTCGTCGTCGTCGTCGTCGTCGTCGCGCTTTATCTAGGCGTTCGCCCCGCGTTGCCAAGCGAAATCGGGGGTGAAGAAATTTTCTTCGGCGAGGGAAAGGAAAAAAGGCCGAGGCGGATGCCTTCTAAGAGCATTACTTCGCATTTAACGATAATTGCTCATTCGGCGGCAGTTTGTTAGAAGATGAAAGAGTCGTGACTTTGCGCGCCCCGTCGCGATGCGCAGCCTTCGCTCCGCTGCGAATGCTCGGAATGCGACGCCTCGACGTAAGCGCTGACAATATTCAACGTAATCCAATTGAAATTAATTCTCGAGCGAAGGCTCTTTGTTTCCGTCTCTGCCTCTCCCGATCCCCGTTACTCTTCGCGCCTCCCACCGAATAAAGTCTCATAACCTCTCCCGGCTGGAGGGACCGTGGAACCGGAAGTGACATGAAATATCGCCACGCGACGTAATCGAGCGCGCCGGAGTAACGGATCTCTTCGAGGTTTCTCTACTTGTTACCGTGACTCTCCCGGGGTTAATCATGCGACCGAATCGAGATAGTAATTCTATTCTGGGAGAGGACACTACTGCCCTCCTGGACTAACTATTAATTCTCCCTTTCCACGATATTAATTATCCACCCTTAAACTTTCCATAGATATATTTCGGTATTCCGTTTCTGGGAGCACGAATTGACTTCCAATACGGGATATATTAAACTCTGCGGTGACGGAACCTCAATAATTATCACACCTATTAATAGTAAGCTCTGTATAGTATATTTAAAGAAAAATGAGCATTATTCCATTTCTTGTGCTGCGGTGTTTATAGTATATGAAATTTGATAGAGTCCAATTAACACTAGAACGACTGTCTTTTTTTTATACATGCATTTCTCCATTTAAAACCAGTCAAAATGACTGTAGTGTTAAGATTGTATCAACCATGCATAAAAAATTCTTTATGATTGAAAAAAACAGGTCGAACAATTTCATAAGCATTGCTCGTCTGTAATTATAATTTTTTCTAAAATATTAGACACAACTTTTTACAAGTCTTAAACTTTTGGCAGAGATCTTACGGCTCATACAACAATAAAGTGGAAAGTTTCAATTTCTGGTAGAGAATACCAACAACCTGTTAATTTGCCACGGAAGCACGGCCGAAATCGCGGTGATTTGGGGGATTATCAGCTAGCGAATTAGCGAATCGGAAATTCGACGGAGCGATTCACGTGTCGACGACGTTGTCGTCGCGGTGCGCTGCCACGGTGAACGGCGACGCGTGTCGCCCACGCCACGCGCAAGTGCCGCGATAACAATCGTGCTCACGTAGCGCGCGCGTCGCGTGAACGAAGCATAAGGCGTGTAAACGCCGCCTTCCTCATTAGAATGCCAAACATTCAACCACAAACCGACTTCCTAACCTTCCTAATTCGGCGCTTCCGCGTGCTCTCTTCCTACGCCCAGCCGATTGATTCATTTCGTTGTTGTCTCGTGTTTTCGGTGTATGTACAGTACGTGTACGTACGCTTACAATCTTCGCGAAGATTAGATGTTCCGATCAAAAAGTTTCGAACGGTTTTCAACTGTCTAAGCTTGTTAACAACATCTTACTTCCTCTAAGTACGCGAACACGTAGTTAATTGAAATTGAACTTTTAGTATGTCTAGAAACAGGGTTGAAGCATTAATATCAGACAGTGTAGTACAGAACTCGTGTTTCGTTGGATATCCAATCGTTAACTTCGAAAAGTTCCAACGAATATCAGTTTGAAAAAAAAAAAAATTGGCTGTGAAAGGGTTAACGCGTAGATTAGGGAGCAAAATAAATCGCGAGCTGGCTCGGATATCGGGTGTTCGCGGAAGGGTGCGCGAAGCCGCGATATTCACTAAATCAAAATCCTCGACGCCAGTGAAATTATCTCCGCCGTGAATCTCCGTCAATAGCGGGTCGCTTTTGAAAAATGAGGAATATGCTCTCGGCCGAGTCCGCGAGATATTTCTTTCGAGCAGCCAGCTAGTGAGAAAGGAATGAAAAAAAAAAGGGGGAAGGCGCAGGAAAGAGGAGGGAAAGGGAGTCATCGGAAATTTGTCGATATTTTAACCGGCTTTGCCTCCGGGGGATTTCGTCTAGCCATCCTCGCTCCACCCTTTCGTTCGCCGCCTTTAATACAGTCGTACGTGCGCCTATGATTTATTGAAAGCTGAAAAAAAATCCCACCCTCTCGTCCTCTGTGTTGCCCGATTAAAAAGTTCGCCCATTACCGGCCGCGTCGCGGTGGTATTCAGGACCTATTCAAAGATGTCGCATTGTCGCGGAGCCATTTCGGTGGCTCGGAAAAACCTCCCGGAACTTCATACAACAATGTGTCCTGACCGCGCGAATGGAACCAGGCAGCCGAGAAAACCGGCATTTACGTAGCGATAGAATAATAATAGGCCGTTTACGTGGGGGCTAATCGCGGCGCGCGACGCCGATGGATACGCGGCCCGACGGAATTCGCGAATCATTGAGAACCGCTGCGGGCTAAGCTATCATAAAGCTGCCACCTCCGAAGCTGCTATAATAAACCGCGATATAACGCGGCGATAAATGCGCTCTGCGAGAGGGTCAGAGGGAAGGACTGTTGGGAAACACTCGACCTACACATAATCGTCCCAAGCGAAGAAAAATGTTTTTTCTCTCGGCGGGGGTGGCGGGTTCCGTCGAAATTAATTGCCAGCGATCCGGCCAACTGAAATCGATGCTTGAATGGACCTTCGGTCTGGAAATTAGGCGCGGATTGATTTGATTGTGCTACGAGCTGCTTTCGTCGCTCAACCCCGCCTTAACCCACAATATTTCTAAAGCATTTTCTCTGCGCCCATTCGGCGGCAACCGTGCAACCCTGACAGATCGATTTAAACAATTTTCTACCACATTCCGGTTCGCGGAAATCTGTGTTCGCACGGTGATGGGATAATAATGGCTCGGTTGCGCGATAGAATAACCATGGAAGGCGGAAAGCACGAGAGTGAATAGCATTCACCAGGGAAATCTTTTGGAGTCGCTCCGAGCCAAATGATAGCAGAGGTGTCCCCGCTAAGACGCGTAACAAGAGGACGTCCAACGATAATTCGTCGATCCTTAGAAACGCGGTACAACCGAGGCGCAGCGTAAAATGGGAACGTATAATTTAACAACGGGAGGATCTATTTATTTTGCAGCGACGTTCGAATGTACTTTTCTCGAATATGCGCCGAGCAATTGGACAAGGGTAAGGGCAATTATCGCGGCCCGATTGGCTTTTGTCCTTTCGCGCTCGCTTTCAGTGTTCGTAGCAAATTAATAACGCAATAACGAGAGAGATGTTCCCGGGCGAGGAACAGAGAACAAGAGTCACGGTTAATGCGCCGTTTCCTCTAGCCATTGCGCCGCGTTTGTCGCTCGGCATGACTGCCGTTCCCGTTGCACCGCTTTACGTCGACTTGTACTTACCCCGGCCGCGTTGATTCTTCTAAAAACTGTTCCTCTTCCTTATTCGAGCTCCTCGCGGCCGAAGCAGCTTCTGGTCGCCTATTTCGGCGAAACCACTCCTCTTAAAAGCGTGGACCACGGTCTCCGGAAAAATTACGCCGCGACAAGAACAAGAGGTTCTTCGAGGTAACACAAAGGAGGCCCGGGCCCGATGCATCCGAGCGTCGTTTCATAAATCAAGGAACAAAGACGAATATATAAAACGGGGTTTTCGGTATAGAGGGCAGCGGCTGTGATGAAGGGAGAAAAAGGAGGGCATCGGTGAAAGAGGATCACAGAACCTCGGTAGCGGGCGCGCGTTCGGGGGGCGCGTATCATCGGCTCCCATTAAACGCATCCTACTTTCCGAACTTAATTCCATTCGAGCCGACCGCTTAATTGTACGGTCACGTTCTCGGACGTGCAGCAGGGCCGTAACGTCGTCCGATCCCGCAGGGCCAGGACAGGATTACAGAGGTGGCTTGGCGGGCGCGTAGGAACGCGCGCGCAGACAGGAAATCCCCCTCGTGGCACGAGTGCAGTCCACATTAAGCGAACAATCGGCCAGTAGGGGCTAATCCGACCGAGGCATTTCCATCCGGCGGCGCGGCGTTTCGGAACTTCCCGCCGCCGCGACGCGCCACGCCACGCCGCCGACCCGGCCCGGTCCTCGACGCCGGATTCCAAGCTCTATACCACGGTCAAACCAAACCAAACTTTGTTGCGAACTGCAATCGAGCTGGCCGCCGAAATCACGGGACCAATCGCTATTTCAACGATGCGCCAAGCCTCGGATAAGGGAGGCACCGGCACATCGACGGCATTATTCGAATGCTCTTATTCGCGCCGTGCCTCGTTAAGGATATATTCTTCTCGGCTGGTTCAGCTTTCGTGCCTTCTGCTTGCCCTGTCTCGTTCTCTTTGCCGTCTCGTCGTCTCCCTTCTAATTCTGTTTCACAGTGAACTCGGGCGAACTCCCCGTTTTAATTACTCCGTCAAACTTTGAGAGAGTTTTATGAAAACTTATCGCGTTACACCAGAATTCCGAAGTTATATTGTCGCGTTAATATTTACCGATGGACGCCAGCGAGAGCGGAACATTTCGTAATGGTGACAATATTGGTTTGTCTTACATTTAAGAAGCTTATTTATATTGCCGTCGTTATAACGGAAATGTGCTTAAGGTTGTATCAACCCTTGCAGAGAAACAATGACAAAACATTGAAATTTCAACCGTTACTAGATATTATATTAATAAAACTCTATAAAATATTGTAGAACTTTTATGTATCTATTAAAGAAGTTATTACATCTTGAATTCTTATATCGAACGATAGAATCTCGATTTTATTTATGACAAAATAGGAATGCACATGAGAGGATTTAAGAATATTTTAATCTTGAATCAATTTCGAGGATACTAGTAAAGTCTTCTGATACAGTCCAATAAAAAAATGCCTAAACTATGTGTTAGAATCTTACAAATTATGCGTTAAAAATTCCTTAGGACCGAGAAAAACAGGTCGAACAATTTCATAAACCTTACTCCTCTGTAATAATCATTTTTTCTAAAACATCATTGCTTCAAATGTTGGGTACAACTTTTTATTGGCAAAGATCTTACGGTTCATACAATTTTAAGTACAAAGTGACAATGTTCATATTCGATAATAGTAATTACAATTATGCAAGAAAGCCCGGTGCATCATAAATGTTATACAATTTTTTGTAATTTACATTTCATCAAAATGACAGGAGTAATATACAATTCTACGAGCGCATCGCCCTCTTAACGATATTCTCGGATCGGAGGACGCGGTTTGTGCCAACTATATTTTCCACAAAATCAAAGAGAAACTTAACCCTCTATAAATCTCTGGCCCGCGGCATAACTTTCTATTTCGGTACCCCACCAAAGGTTTTAGCACCGGCTGGTCGTAAGCGTGATTTGATTTACGCTTCGATCGAAACGCAATGCCTCGATGAGAGATGATGAGAGGAACGAATCAGGCGGCAATCAGTCGATGTTGATGATCGGATATCCATTCCTCTCTCCACTAGCACGGTCGGTAAGGATCGTATGGAGGGGAGACAAAGTGAAAAGCACGAATGCATCACACGAATTATGAAATTGCAACGTTAATGTCCGCGGTCTTCTGAAATCGTTCACCCTCTGTCTCTACGGGCGTGTTGTCGACGAATCGACCGCACGGTTATTGCTTTATCGCGTATTCCATTTTGTGGTGCACCTATCCTGGAACGTCGCGCGCACGCAGTTATGCGTTCGGCAATACGCAGCGGGAGAACGTATGGGAAACCGAGGTACCATATCTACCGTAAATAGTTTACAACATCGCAAACGTTAACGAGAAATAGCATACACAATTATACATTGTAATTCGCCGTGTAGTAGATCACGATAGATTCCTATACGACGAATCTTCGGCAAGCGTGTAGCTCGGTTTACAGGCAAACCAGCGGCAAATCTCGCCACTTGGAAACACTGTTCAACCCCCTCCGGATCCCGTCCCTTTGGTATGTCTTTCCTTTTTTTTTTCTTCCTGCCTCATTCCCTCGGTGTTTCCCGGTCTCCTTTTCTCGTTCTCTCGCCCTTATCCACTTTTCTTCAGTTGCCCTCTCGCCTCTCGCCCGTGCGTCCGTCCGTCTCACTCGGTTAAAGCCCTGTACACACATTGCACACCGTGTACATGCGGTGTGTGCACGGGACTCTAAAAAAGGCGGCCGGGGCCATTCGATGGCAGCTGTTCCACATTTGAAGGATGGATATTCTTCGGGCTTTGTCGCGACGACAAAAGACCCTCTTTCACAAAAGGCCGAGCCGAGCCGAGCTTTCCGCGCGAGTCTCTTTCTTTCTCTGTCGCTCCGAGAGCGTAGTTGCAGAAGCATTCAGGGTTCTAAGTTCCATATGCGCTACTGGCGGAGGCACGGCCAGCCACCACCGACCAATCTCCTCCTCTATCCTCGCCCCTCGCCCTTTCTGCTTACTACTTCTCTCCTTCTCCCACCAATTTTTCTCNGGAGCGTAGTTGCAGAAGCATTCAGGGTTCTAAGTTCCATATGCGCCACTGGCGGAGGCACGGCCAGCCACCACCGACCAATCTCCTCTATCCTCGCCCTTTCTGCTTACTACTTCTCTCCTTCTCCCACCAATTTTTCTCTGACCCCGTTGTTTCGGCTCGACGCGCGACATTCCTCTTCTCCCTCGCGGCGAGAGGTTACGAAAATTCAGTTCTGGTAATTAGACGCCGCTATTACCATATCATCCCCCTTTTTCGCCCGGCGAAACTGATAATCCAGTTCGGATTCTGTACACGCGCGCGCGCGCGCACGCCCGGTTAATGATAATTCCGTTCGACTGCCGTGGCCGGGTCGTTAGCGAAAGTATTTTTAATGGAACAGGGTTTCTGGAGCAGACCCTCTTCCGCGCTTTCGTTCCACCCCGTACTCGTGTATCCTAACCAAAAACCAGCTTCCTTCCAACTATAATGTACCGCGTCGCATTGTTCGGTCCGTGTCGTTTTTCTTTCTTCTCCCGAAATTCTTCCGCCCTTCTGGAGGCTCGGAGTTTTTGCTCGAATCTCTTTTTACAACGCGACGCATCGAATCGTTCACACCCCATCCCGTCCAATGAACGAGAAACCTCTCCGGAGAATCCTGATCATCGATCCCGGTAACCCTAGCCGAACTAGTTTCCTTTTGATTCGACCGGAGACTGTCCCCGGTCGTCGTTTCCACTGGTCGTGGCCAGAACTTGCTCGAGAAACGGGCAACCCGTTCTGTGGTGACTAATGAATTTACTACGAGCTCTTCTTGCTCGACGACCCCGTTTTACCGTACCCAATTCCATTTACAGGACGCGACACGATGTTTGTGAATATCTCGCACCGATTTCGAAAGTATAAGTATAAACTACGAAACGATCAACTATAATTCCGATTATTCCTTGAAAATTCAGCAGACATTCGAACGTTTCCTAGTAAAGATATCATTCAAATCGACCTTCGAATGGCATGTCAATGGTTTCGTAGACGAAGACAGATCTAGGATCTCGCGACGAAATTTCGTGGAAAGATCTAATCCTCCGATTGAAGCCAGTCCGGGTCAAGTCCCTTTTTCTATGCGAGAGGTCGGTTCAGGAGTAGGGAACTCGATATACGAGCGGCATGTACGCGGTATGTATTTACATACCGAACAGCAGTCGCAATTAGGAATCGTAATTAACATGCCCCAGAGAGTGCTAGGAGAGCAGTTTTCTTAGACTTCATTAGGGTAAAGTCGCTCGCGGCTAGCTGCTGTAAATTAGAAACGGGCACGAAAGATACTCGCGTGACGGGAGCCACGAGTCAGTCAAGGTTTCCGATCGTAACCGGCAGCTTTGCCCGATATGCGTGAGCCGAATTAATAAACCCGGATCGCGCGATCGAAGCGATCCCGTCCAGCAGCTGCGACGGCGGCTGCGGCGTCGTGTCTCTGTGTGAGTTTAGCCTACGCGAACAAAAGAGGAACAACCAAATTTATTATCCCCCTACGCGATCGTTCGTCAAACGGATAATTAGTTGCCTCGTGACGCGCACGCCGGGCCCTATAATACAGACTGCCCCACAGAACCATGACACTGATATTTCCGAAAGTCAACACCTATTTAATGAAACAGATTTGGTACGTTTAAAATATGCCCGCAGTCTCGTTATTCGTAGATAAAACGTACGGAACTTCGATATCTCGTACGTGGAAAACATGTTTCATGTAGAGAGATTAATTCTTGAAGAAGCATCGCTCACTGTTACCTGCATACATACGTACATAGATATATACGTACATACGTGCACACTTGATTTGGCATTTCCATATATGCGAATCTGGCGATGATCAAATTCAAGAAGCTCGTACGTATGTACGCAATACTGCGAGGGGAAGCGAAGGGAGTGAGGGCATTGAAATACCGAGTCTATACTGTGATCGGTCGTCTATTGAAGATTATGAAAAAAAAAAACTGCCGATTCCGGCGCGGCGAGTATTCGAGGCATATCGATTCACGCTGCGTGCGGTATCTACGTGGTACCTACGACGACTAACGACTCGATATCGGAAGAATTTCATTTAAAACGGGCTCGATTCAATTGAAATTTTTCCATNATCCCGTCCAGCAGCTGCGACGGCGGCTGCGGCGTCGTGTCTCTGTGTGAGTTTAGCCTACGCGAACAAAAGAGGAACAACCAAATTTATTATCCCCCTACGCGATCGTTCGTCAAACGGATAATTAGTTGCCTCGTGACGCGCACGCCGGGCCCTATAATACAGACTGCCCCACAGAACCATGACACTGATATTTCCGAAAGTCAACACCTATTTAATGAAACAGATTTGGTACGTTTAAAATATGCCCGCAGTCTCGTTATTCGTAGATAAAACGTACGGAACTTCGATATCTCGTACGTGGAAAACATGTTTCATGTAGAGAGATTAATTCTTGAAGAAGCATCGCTCACTGTTACCTGCATACATACGTACATAGATATATACGTACATACGTGCACACTTGATTTGGCATTTCCATATATGCGAATCTGGCGATGATCAAATTCAAGAAGCTCGTACGTATGTACGCAATACTGCGAGGGGAAGCGAAGGGAGTGAGGGCATTGAAATACCGAGTCTATACTGTGATCGGTCGTCTATTGAAGATTATGAAAAAAAAAAACTGCCGATTCCGGCGCGGCGAGTATTCGAGGCATATCGATTCACGCTGCGTGCGGTATCTACGTGGTACCTACGACGACTAACGACTCGATATCGGAAGAATTTCATTTAAAACGGGCTCGATTCAATTGAAATTTTTCCATCTCGTGGCCGTGGCCGCGCACAAACGCGGCTGCAACAATTCAAAATACGAAATATGGGATCGGGGGTATCCCGGCCTATAAACGAGACCAATTTTTCGCCGTGCCATCGGATCTCCGCGGAGAGGGCGGCGAATTTTTCCGGCCAACCCCCCCTCCCCCATCCGACGGGGGAAGAACGAGGGATGAAAAGGGAGGAAACGGTTTTCCTTTCCTCGAGGAATCGAATGATCGCTCGGATGTCTCCGCGATGTCGCTCGATAAGTTTCGGCGCGTCTCGGGTTCGCTCGCTGTTGGCGGCTTCGCTCTAGCGCGTCAGCCACACTTCACCGTGATTCGATTCAGTCCTCGTACGTCCGCGCAACGGTTCGGATCTCTCATCGTGTAACAGGGACGTCTCCCTAATTGGAGGAGTTCATGGCGAGTTAAACGGACGAGATAAACTGATACAAATACGCCGCGAGACAGATAAGCCGCCGACTCGTCTCCGTAATTGACCAAATTCAAAAGTGAAGAGGCTACGCGTTCCTCGCAGACGGGATCGTACGGATTCCTTCTATTGATTGCCGATTTCAAGGAGATACTACAAATCCGCTCCGAGTGACAAGGTAACACATTTGTCTCATCCGCTCGTTTAATTGGACTCTTTAGTCGTTTGCATTTTCTCTTAATTACGTTACAACTTGCACGGACTATTAACAATTCTTTTAACAATAAATTGAAACTATATGTATATCCAAGCTGTTTCGTCATTCGCTTAGAATTTGCAGTTAGTATAACACGATATGATAACGAAAGGATGAACAAGTACACAGAGATTCCTCTTAGCTTATTACATAGTAGTATATCGATACACTTCTGTATTTGTTCTCCTTTCACGTAAATTAGGTTTAGCAGCTTGAAACCTGTGGACAAACAAGTTCGAGTTTACCTTAATTAAAATCGCGAATCTAGTTGAGAAATAACAAGCTATCTCTCGAGAATGCAGATCCGCAATAACGCCACACATTCCTGCGTCTATCTATAACGCGTCGTTCCCCGAGCGCGGGCATGACAAAGCATTTTTAAAAAAGCAATCTTCGGGAAGACGCATTGGCGAGCTTGACAAACTGTGGAGGCGAATTCAAACGGATTGAGTGTCGGAATGTATAAAGAAAAGAGAACGGTGTGCGATAATGCACATGCCGTAGCGACGCGACGCACACACGTCCCGGGCGTGTGCTCCGGTTCCCATAAACTTGTTCACCACGTGGTGTTAAGCCTTCTCTTCTCTATATCTCCGTCCACTCGCGTCCGCCCGTTTCGCGTCCATGTGTTACGACGATACGAGAGACCGCGATGACCTAACCAGACTGTCAATTAAAATGCCACCATATGCTGCTCTTAAACCGATCTAAATTTTAACCATTAACTCTACGCATACGTCCGCGGCTGCCGTTCGCGACCTATAACGCCGCAATGGTACACGCGAACGAGGGAAGGAATTGCGTAATGGGTCGAAGGAAATGCGTCGACCTTAATCGAGACGCTCTCTGTCGAATCGTTAATAATGCGATTGACGAAACACGTTTCGCGTCGTATCGCGTATTCCCGTTTTTATATACTTTTACGATTGCTTGCCAAAGTTTTTCGGTTATAAACGTCTGGAAGAGCTGAAGCACTCGATGCATGTAACTGCTGAATGAATGTCGAGCATCTCGTAGCGGGTCTCGGTGTTGGTCCCGGGCTCCGCAGCATCCGCGTCGTCCTCGTCTGTTTGCTGTCAAGGAAGCTTACGCGAGAGAAGAAAAAAAGTCTCTGCTCTCGAGTGGCATCCGATGAATACGTCGCCCGTTGGCCGGACAAACTCATCCGGCTCGCGTTCCTTTTTCGTGACGAATCGCGGGGCCAACGTGGAGTTCAGATCTCCGCACGCTTAGGCACCTATACATATTGTGCCAGAGCTCTCGACGCTTCTGTTTCTTCGTTGAAGGCGTGACAGTAACGCACCCCTGCCCATCTATCCGACCGTCTGTCTGTGTCCCCGCGTACGTGTAGCAGCCAGGAACGAAAAAGAAGTCGCATTACTCTCGTGCGCGTTATAGGGACGTGCTCATTAGTAAATGAGCCCTGGGCAATCGAGTGGCGGGGTCCCAGGTGTTATCTCTCCTGGCGAACGAACGAACTCCGGAACGAGAACAGCCACCTTTACGTCCCACCGTGTATATAAATAGGGCCGCACTACGGCAAGCGTGGAGGGGAAGCCGTTTCGTTCACCGGTGGCATAATGCCTTTTGTTAATTATTACAGCAGCCACACTTAGGGGCTTAAAATTCGCCATAAATAATCACTGAGACAATACTAACCCCCTGATCCCGCCCGCGCCTCTGTCGGTGCCCGCCGACACCGAATCGAAGAGGCCCCGGCCACCTCTTTCTCTCTCTCGCTCTGTTTCGTCGCGTCGAACGCTAAAACTCCGACATCGACCACGTCGTTGCCGTTCTCATCGTCCTCCTCGACGTCGACCCTTTTCTCCGTTCATTTTCCACCCCCGTCATCTACCGACCAAACCGCCCCGGCCGTTACTCCCTCCGTCCTCGTTTTTCGACTCTCTTTCACGGCTTTTCCTTTCTCTCGCTTCACTCGCTCCATTTCCTGTTCGTCGTTTCCTGACGATATCCTCCGGCGAAATCCGACGAAAAAAAGGAGGCTCGGGCACGGGCGCGCGATATTCGGCGGCCTGCGGGGGTGGAAGCGCGAAAAACGACGCCGTGAGAGAGACTATGGCAATTTAGCCGGGGATGTAGCCGGGCCTGGGAATTAATCGGTGAATCGAGTGTTCCGTCCCTTCGAGCGGGTCGTTACGATTTCCTTTTAAACCGGCTGGAACCGGTGAAACGCTAATGATATCGAGCTCTCTCCGTTCGTCGTCCGTGCGACGTATCTCCCCGTATCGTTTCTAAAAATGTCCAAATTGTGACTTGTCGAAGATCGCCCGTTAACGTCAACGATTTCGCGTACTTTTTACTAGAGCACTTGAAACGCAACGTTTCGGTGAACGTCGGGTTAGATTTCATCCGTAGGAGGATAACTTTTTAGTGAGTTTAGTGCGACACCTCTCTGCGAGGAGATATCCGGGACGATTTTAATTTTTCGAATGTACTCCGCTTTGAGGAGTCCCAAAGCATTTTCCATCAACGTAATTTTCTTCGCAATGTAACTCCGCTTCCTCGTTTTCCTTCGTTGCTCGGCTTTTAAATTATCCGCCTCTTTAAGCACGCCTCCGCAGCGCTTGCATGGCACGCCAAACGTAGACCTAGAAATATAATTGAAGAGAAACAATCCATTAACGTTGCCAATGATGAACGATACCGCGGACGTGATACGACGTATTT
This sequence comes from Ceratina japonica, assembly GCA_019453355.1. Lineage (NCBI taxonomy): Eukaryota > Metazoa > Arthropoda > Insecta > Hymenoptera > Apidae > Ceratina > Ceratina japonica. Next base: position 161,974 of record SMSR01014301.1, read on the forward strand.
TCAAATCGAACGGAAGCAAACAGCGAGCTGCAATCATGTTTTCTTCATATCTACTTTGAACACGGAGAGTCTCGTTTCATGATTTTTTCAAAAATAATTAATTAGCGAGAGGCATTGGCACGTGCTGGTATATTTAACACATAGAATTGAGGGCATCTGTCCTAAATGTAATACAAAAGTCCGCGGAAATTGTTTACTTCGCTGGACGATTATGTATGCCGAAAAAATCACGTAATTTACGATACGTATTTTTGATTGAATACTAATTTTCAGAATAAATTTTAATAACTTTAATACGCTTTGCAATCGTATACGACTTCATTGTTAAAATCATCCATCATTGTAGATTAGAAATAAATGAAAATGATAAGAAACAAACATGGCGTTTGATAGATTCTTATTCAACATCCTAAAGGTACTTATGGATAGCCCTTTACGTAAAAACAGAATATATATGTAAAAATTGTTTTGAACAAAGTTTGTTTAAAATAAAATTTCGGCAATCTACTTTCAACGTCCAATCTATGGTACGGTGACCGTGCAGGCGCTAAAGGATTCAATGTTTTACACAATGGGGAATCTTTGAATATTTCAGTAGATCAGTTCTGGTCAAGAAGATGGATGCTTGTTTAGAGCTCTTTACATCGGGAATACTTTTTAGCCGTCTGTTGGTCTCGGGGCGAAATAAAAAACCGACGCTCGATTGGGCTACGATTCGCGAGCCAAAGAAAGGAGGAAAACGATAGCGTGAGGCCGCGCTGGCGTTAAATTTATGACCACCGCTAAGCACGGGAACTCTCCGTATCCCGGCCGACTCTCTCTTTTTATCGGTTCCGAAATCCCGCGAAGTGATTTTCACGGTGAGATCGCCTCGGGGAAAGTAGATGAAAACGCGCGCGGAATTAATTGAACCGGAAAGCGGGCGCGCGGGGTATGGTCCGAGTCCGTTACAAAATCATGGAGAAAAATCGAATTCCTCTTTTTCGTCCATCGGTCCCGGGCTTTTTCTGACAATTCCTGGGGTTGATTCCCGACGATGCGCGCTCATTAAAGACTGGTCGGCAACGGAACGACGCGATCGGATGTACGGGAAATTCGTCCATTACACAGGCGACTGGCGTACATCAGGAATCGAACCCTTGCTCGAGAAAAAAAAAAAATTTTTCCCCTAATTAACGCGTTGAACAGATCCGTTGTGGAAAGAAAAAAAAAGTAATCGAAATGGGCTCGGCGTTGTTAGGAACGGCGGAACCTCGCGTCAATTACATCGGGTAAGTCCGTGGTGCGGCGATAGAGATTACGGTCGCATAATGATCCTTATTAACGCGGTATTACTAAGTACGCGTATCTGGCGGGTCGCACGCGTCGCGATTAACGCGTAGACCTGTCCGTCCGTCATCCCTGGCCGTCGACCAGAGGCCACGTCTCTTCTTTCTCTCTCTCGCTCGTCTCGGCCCCGACAAAATGCCTTTTGTCGACCGTTGTAGTGGCAAACATGCGTTTAACTTGGCGAGCATCGTTGCATCGAAACCGGGCGAGAACGGGAGAGAGACGGGGACAGACGGAGCGAGAGGTGGAGGAGTCAGCGCGGCAGACGATGGAAGGGGGGGACTGGATGGACGACAAGGGTCAGCTGATAGCGGACAATTATCTCTCAGTTTAACCCGAGCGATCCATGCCTCTAGCCGCGATGTTGTAAAACATTATTGTACGCAGTCAGTTGATCGTCCTGGGAAATCGGGCTCGTCGAATATTCAGACGGGCGCGTAATCGCGACGGGATGTTCGACCCGAGGTCTTCGCGGTAGTTAAAAATAGTGACCGAGAATAGGTGTTGGTTTTATACGTATATAATGAAGCCGATTATTCAAATGTGTCGTCGCTCCGTTACGTGTTTCCGATGCGGGTACGACGAATGATTCCTGGTGACGGTGTTCGTTCACGGTAAGGCGATATTTACGGGGCGAGGAGTGTTTGATATATTTCAGTCGCGTACGCCAACGGGCGATACGTCGCTTATCGGTGTAACTGCCTTTTACAGTATTATGTCATCGGTTGTATTAGATTCCGCGACGTGGCACGGCGCGACTTTGTTTTCTATTGCGAATTGCAAGCTGTCAACGATAAGGGCCGGCGGTCTACAAGGAACTGATATCGGAATCGATTTTTGTTACGTTTCGTAGAACGGCGAGGGAACCCGCGAATCCCGTTGTGCGCGCAGAACGTTTAAACCGAGCCGAAATTGCGGGGCCAATTGCCGCGCGATGTCACCCCGATTTCTTTGATCTCGGCCCACGTCAGCCCGGCGAGAGTCAGTTAAGAAAATAGCTGATTATGATGCTCCTCGTGGTCCACGCTGTTCCACTACACTCCTTTGGGGTCGAGATTTCTCGTTAGAGGTTAATTCGCGCAATTGAGGCGGTTGCCATCTTAAAACGACTCCTCATTCCCTCTCTCGGCGGATGTCGTTCCCCCCCGGCAGACTGGAAACGGTTTTCCATTTCGGGTACAAGTTTACCCTCTGATGCGACCAGACGGGTGAGAGGCGGCCGGAAACGGAAGGGGGTGCCGGGGTGGGTACGGAGGAAAAACCACAAAGAGACACAAACACGGTGACGAAATGCAACATCGGGGTCAGACAAAATGAGGCACCGAGCAAAGAGAGCGGCGGGCTGGAGGAGGAAGAGTAAAACAAACGCTCCTGAAACTTGTACAGTTTTATAACGCGGTTATTTGTCTCCAAGACGTTAAGGGGCAAAAGGCTAAGCTGCTCGTGACACGATCGCGCGAAAGCTTTCCTCGGAGCGCAGACGATATAAAATTAAGGTGCGTTTAAATTCGCGAATTAAAGCTTAAAGGGGTGCGGGAGAACTCTCGGGGCGCCGCGCCGGTAGACCTTGGCGGTGTAGCGGCTTCGCCGCGAGTGAGAGGTTTATGCTTTCTGAAATTAGTTTGTACACGGGAAATTTATCATAACCCAACCCTGGCCTCGCTCCAGTAACGTAAATACTATCGTAAACGTGCAGCCGTCGTTTGCGAACGGGCGAGGATCTGTTTCACCGGTACAGAGGAGAACGGTGGAGAGGGGGCGACGAGAAAGGGGTCGATGCGCGCCCATACGGACGGATTTCCATCCTNATCTGTTTCACCGGTACAGAGGAGAACGGGGGAGAGGAGGCGACGAGAAAGGGGTCGATGCGCGCCCATACGGACGGATTTCCATCCTAGCGACGATAATTCGTCGCGTTGAATATTCGTCACGAGACTAATGGCCCATTTCCGCCATTCCGCCTTCGACTGTGTTTCTCAGGTTGCTTTTCTTTCGCCTCGAACTCCATTGTCCCGTCCCCTCCCCCTTCCTTCGATCGGGGGGTGGTTAAAAGGGACAAAAAATAGATGGAAAAACGTTTTCCCTGGGCAAAGGGCGGACAAACGGGGATGCTGAAGAACAATTAAGTAGATTATCTCCTCTTCTTTGATAATTGTGCCGAAGTAGACGTTGACCTTCGCGTGACGACCTCCCCCGGTCGTTTCCGACGCAGGAAAGATTTGTCTTTATCGGTGGCTCGGCGGTATCATTACGTGGCTTGCGGTTCGTTAGGACGGTGCTTACTTGCTTTTCTCGTTAGAGTACAGTTTAACTTTATGAGAGAAGCTTCCGTAGTGTAAACCACTGATTTTTATGAGGCTTGTGTATAAAGCAGATTTAAAATGTTTAGCACGCGCTAAACTTCCGCGTTGAAAAATTAGGAACGGACAAAAGACACAACACAGCTGGGGTAGAAAATAAATAATCTTCATTTTAGACATGTNGTTTCCGACGCAGGAAAGATTTGTCTTTATCGGTGGCTCGGCGGTATCATTACGTGGCTTGCGGTTCGTTAGGACGGTGCTTACTTGCTTTTCTCGTTAGAGTACAGTTTAACTTTATGAGAGAAGCTTCCGTAGTGTAAACCACTGATTTTTATGAGGCTTGTGTATAAAGCAGATTTAAAATGTTTAGCACGCGCTAAACTTCCGCGTTGAAAAATTAGGAACGGACAAAAGACACAACACAGCTGGGGTAGAAAATAAATAATCTTCATTTTAGACATGTTTATATTCGTTTTTATTAACTTTGAAAGAGGCTCGTAAAATAAATTGGGGACTCTTCTAATGTAAATTTATTAGTAATCATCGCATGGATAGGGGCGATACGACAATCCTTTCGGAGTCGTTGTAATCGTTGGGATCGACCCTTTTTGACCAGGGGACAGAAAACTAGAGAGAGGAGGATTCGGAAAAATAGTGAAAGAGGAACATAGCGTTGCGACGAGACAAGCGAAGTGTGGGAGAGAAGGGTGGGACGGATGAGTGGTTCAATGGCCGGAAAGCACAAAACCGATGCTGGAAATAATGCCTGCCGCGGCATGCGCGAAAAAATCGCAACATGGCTGTCGCGCCACATGCACTTTTCACTTTTTTTCGCGATTCCTCCGCGATTGATTGACAGATCATACAATCCGGTCCTATCTCCCCCTATCATGTAATATTCCGAGTCACGCGGGCATCACTTTTCAGACCCGAGGAAAACTCGCCCGGTTGTCCGACCGACTGACAGATCGTAGTTACGATTGCTCGAGTAAACTTTCTCGTTACGGACGCGTTTCGGAGACATTGAAGTATGACGTAGGTGCAAACATTCGTATTCGTTGCGCAGAACAAATGCACGGTCTAATCTTAACGTAGTAGTGCACGTGATTCTATCCGTTATATGTGTATGTGCAGTGCAGTTCATTTTTTCTGTTCATCCTCTGAAAAAATGATCACCTTGTTTAAGCGTTGTACGGAGTACACGGCGCAAACACGGAATTTATTTAATCTCACAATGAAAGAGCGACGTCGTTGTAGAACGTGTACCAGCTCGCTTTTGACTCGCGGTGTTTATCTACAAGAACCCGTACAAATATCGAGGCTCCACTTCCGCGCGGCAACTCCGTCGATACTCCGATATACCGAAACGCTCGCATCCCGCAGTCATCTCGATCATTTTCCCTCGAGCGCGTCAATGGCAAAGGGTTGAAGTACCTTTTCACTAGGAGGCTCAGCGATCGAGCAACGCACAACGGGAAGAGAAAACGCGGTCGAAACAAAACGCTTTATCGTCGCGGATAAAAAGAAAGGAGGATAAGAATGGGTCGGTGAACGGGATGGAACGGTAAGGGACGGAGAGGAGAATCGATCTGGACGATCCAATAAAAAGTAATGGTTCGAAAAGGCAGTAGCGGCGGTGGGGCCTTTGGCGAAAAGTCACCTCGACACCTTTTTAAGTCCGTAGACGGAACGTTCTCCCGTCCACCCCTTTCGTTGCCCATTTAGCTTAAACTCGACGCGACGGCACGATCATCCTCGCGAGNAAAAAACGAGGAGCGTTCGATTATGTCCGATTCGAGGCATCGTTTGCTCGCCCGACGATCTCCGCCATCGTGTTCAAACTCCCCCGTCGATCAGATTAAAATACTTTAGGGTTCACGACGACGCTGCCGGTTTATCGATTAACGAACACCTGCGTGAAAATTACGATCGTCTTGTAAGAAGTATTTTCGCTTATACAGTCGAGATCTCCTTCAAGTCGCGCTTTTATTCCCTTTTCTCGACCGGCTAACGAATAGCTGAAGGCTTCGCGAATATCGGAGGTCAAGATCAAACCTGAAACTCGAAACTTTTCCAAGTAATTATTAAAAATCCTTCACCCTTTGGAGAGAGAGAGGGCGAAGGGGGCAAGAGCGACCGGGGTGGAGGGCAAAGGTTGGCACGATTTGATTAGCGAGAAGTCTGATCGTTTAAGGCCGAGCGCCGCCGTTCGGATCGTCGCGCTATCGCCGGAGAATGCTTCTGTTTACTTTCGCATACTCGAACGGAACGAGGAGTGTTCCTGAGTCCATTAACCGTCGTTTCAGCTTCCGTTTACTTAACACCGCCAGACCGCGGTGCGCTGTGAATCTGCCAAGAAAGCAAAAACCTTTATTAGACAACGATAAAGTGGCCCCGGTCTCGGTTACCGCCCGTCGTCTCTCTTGCCAAAAGATCAATATGCAAATGACTCGATCGTAAATTTCTCACCATTTTCTCCGCCAGATGCTTGGGCCCAGCGGCTTGTATAATATTCAAGGAAATTGATTTGAAATCGAAAGACCATTCAAGGGTTTCAGCCGATAGTTTTCAATACAAATTCGTTCGGCGATCTTGGTCTCGCTGACGTCGATGTCAGCTGATAATACGGATTGTCGCATCGGCCCGACTGACTGTCAACTGCACCGTCAATGCGAATTACGCGCGACTCGACGAACCGAAGAACCAACCCCATTTCCTCTCACGGTGTAACGAAGTTCCCTTCTACCGGTTCGTTTCATCAATTTTAATTAAACCCGCCTTACGTAAACCGTCAATCCCAGAAGGCTCTGTCTAGAAACGCGTACTCCACCGCCGCCCGTCGCACCTCGTCGTCGCCGACAAAAAAATATTTTCGACTAACGTATCTGTATAAATTATCGCCCCGCCGATGTCCGAGAAGATCGCGTCCCCAAAAACGGCGACCGGAAATCGAGCGGATTTGCATGCACGAACCGTGGTTGAATCCCTAATCGAGTGGAAGCAGATAATGGCCCCGGAGGAGGAAAGTTACCCTATTAACCCAATGAACTACCCAATGACTGTCTACCGTTTCTTTCTATCCTCGAAGGTGTCTTTGGCAGCGATCAAGAATACACTTTTCATACTAAGTTTCAAGCTCGTCGTATCGAGAAATTTAGTAATTATCGTTTGTTAAAGTCTGCGTCCATAAAGGGCAATAAAAAGAAACATGATAATTTAGGTGACAAACTCTTTATCAATTCGTTATCTTATTTGTGTGGCCAATATTTTATTTTATTGATACATCGCACAATGAATACTAGATTAATGGTAATCGAACGTGGACTTCGATTATGGGCTTTATTTTAGGACTAAATTTCTATATATTCAACAGATATAGATTAACGAATTTCATTTTCGTTCGCGCACCACGCAAACTGACACACCACCGCATCCCGGAAGAGTTTCCTCGCATCTTCCCTCCCACTCTTCCTTCGGTCTCCTTTGCAATCATCCATTTTTCTTTGTTCCTCCGCTTTGGTTTCTCTCGGTCTTGTTCTTTCTTCCCCATTCCCTGCTCACATTTATCCGTCGAAAGCTCGAGCCGCGGAGGCTGCCCATTATCGTTGGAGAGATAATTAAAAAGGCAGGCGCGGGAGAGATATTAAACCGTCGAAGAGAGGGTAGGCCCTTATCAGCGGGCCGTTATCGTTCGACGGCCATGTTGGGGCCGACTCCTTCTCCCCGTCCTTTTTACCGCTCTCTTTCTCTCTCGTCTTTCTTTTCACGATCTCTTTTCTCCCCCGATATTTCCTCTTTTTTTTTATACATAATCGTCTCTCTGTCTCATAATCGTCGAGCCACTTCTCTTACCCCAGACAACTTTAATAATCATTTAATGGTCTACATTATCAGATATCCCGCTCGGTTCGGTAGCCCGCGCCTGATAAAGCATAAAGGCATTCTCGTTGATGTTAACGGTCGATAAGCATATCCGACAAAGTGGCGTTTCGAGCGTCAATAGAATTAACACTTCGCTAAGAACGGATCGCCGTTTCTTCCGGTCGTTTCCTTTTTATACGTACACCGCGCGCGCCTCTCTTCCGCTTTCCTCAGACCCTCGGCCGACGGTCCGCAGGACCGGAAGGGTAGCCGCGAATACCTACTTAGGTTCGCACGTTACGAAGTTGGCTCGTAACGACCGAACGTGAGGGGGTCGGTCGGTGACAAACGTGGCACGAGGGTCTCCGAGTCTCCGCGACGTAAGAAACGGAGAAGTGGCAGAGGCCCCGGTGCAAGAAGGATGAGAGTGTGAGAGAACGTCCCGGTGACGTCACGCCAGCCGCTCGACATCTTATTTCCTACGTGTCTGATAGGACGCGGGTAATCTACAAAAGGAACAGACCGAACGGCAGCTGCTTTTCCTCTCCCCCTTTGTTTCTTTTTCTTTTATAGTACCAGCTCAACCGGAGCTGGCTTGGTCCACGAACCCGTGCCACAGCGTCCTGCCCATAACACTAATGTAGATCTCTCGTGATAACGTTATCAATTACCGAACGATGAAGCTTGCACGTTTTCGACGATATTTAATTGAAACACATTGCTACCACCGCGCGTCTGACGAACGCGTAATACGATTCTGATGATCTTTAATAAATGTCTGTCGACTATTGTTCACTGGAAGAGTTCGTGGAGCTTTTTTGCCCTACGTTCGATCTCGATGACTCTTCTCGCCCTTAATTTCGGTCATAGTTACAACATATTTTCTTCCAGATTCCGGTCTCATTTTTCAATCTCTGAGCGTAGGTTAATGCCATGAGTCATGTATCACATAAAAGAGCCATTAATATTTCTGAGAGAAGGATCTCTTCTCGCGTGGGTGGTGTTCCACTTTAAAAAGAGAGACACGGAGCTTTACGGAACTCTGCGGAATAAACGCTTCAAATTGCGTCGTGTCCAGTATCAAGGAATGGCGTTTCTCGCGCGGTCTCGATCGGAAGAGATCCGAAACCCTTGCGATTCAAATTTTATCGTGGGGTCTAGCGAGGCGGCAAATAAAATCGTCGAGGTCCACGGGTGTCACGCGGCCGATCTAGCCTCTACGCGTTCAGCCTTTCACACCGGCACGACTGTTCATTTAGGAACGAATGAAAAGATTGGGCGCAATTGTCTCGTCCTGTATCGGGTCGCATGCGACTGCCTCGGTCCCTAGGCGTGTTTTTAAGGTCACCACCGGCCTGGAACGGAAGTTACGAAATTTTTTAGGGATACGTCGTTCATGACTTCAAAATTGCGTCGCGTCGAGGCGGTGTCATTTGTTGCAACAGACACTGAATTATTCAATTATTTTTTTATGACTTTCTGACGCTTAGAAAGAATAGGAGTTTCAAAGAACGCGATAATCGCGTGATAATCATTTGTACGCGCGTGCCGGGGTATACAACTTTCGCCGGAAGATAGATTTGTCAAATTTCCTTAATTTTACGATTAAACTCCGCTCATCCGCTGTTAAAACGCGCGGGCACCCTCGTCGTCGTATCCGCAGGGCCATTACTTTTTCCCTGTCCCACGCTGCAGGGCAGCGTAATATTAATGTCGTAAAGTTTAGCCCACTTCTGGCGGAAAGCTCATTCCGGCGATATTCTCCCGCGTCATTAATATCGGACGCATCTTGTAAACGGGGTTAATTAAAACATTCACGCGAAATTAACAATCTATCCCTGGGGCGGTAGACAACGCCGGACGCGTCTCTCCCGTCGGCTTCCCGGAATTAAACGGATTAACGCATTCTTCGTCTCGGCTCTCTCAGTCCAACCAAATCACGACTTATTAATTGCGAGGATTATCCCGGTTTAACCGCGATTCCTGAACGTCTTGCGTCATTCTCGTGATATTTATTAATGTTGAGCTCGGCTATGGAAATCTGCAACGGCATCATCGTGCATCGCTCGTGATAGGAATGCTTTAGCGCACGATAGCGAACGTGAACAACGTTATCGAGGGAAGGGTTGGCTTGGAGGTAATATCGCGCGGCAAAGGAAACGTGCCGCGATTCAAAACATGAAATCCTTGGAATACGGCGAATGTCGCGATCAGAGAATAACGTATACGCGCGGATGGCGTGTTCGGCAAAAATGCAAGCGGGCCCGAAGCGGTGCAGTTTAACGCGCGGACGACGCGATGTTAGCCTACTTCTATCGGTGGTTGCGGAGGCGGCGCCCGCTACTTTTCCGCCCTTTCCGACGAGAGTGGAACGGGTTTGCTTGAACGTCGCCGTTTTACGAGCCGGCTACGCTCTCCTCTCGCACGGCACATCGCTCTGTACACGAATACATATTGCCTGCTGGCGGTAGCAGCGCAATTAACATCACTCCGGCTTCAAACCCTCTGCCCGATGACTGACGAAGGACGAAACGAGCCCGAGCAAGGGAACACGGGAGAAAGAAAAGAAAGAGACAGCAGACCGGCGGCGGGGAGGAGAGGAGAGGAGAGAAGAGAGTAATAGTTTTCCGTCTCCGTCTCTCGGGCGTCTCGTCGCGCGTTAACGCGTTTCTCTCCGTGACAGTCTCTCCTCGTCTTTCCCAGCCTCCCCTCGGCCAACCCCTCCCTTCGCTGTCGCCATAGCAACCGCTCTCTCTATTCTATCCGCGGCGCTCTCCCGTTCTCTCCGTTTCTGTTCGAGTCACTCTTTCTCTCCTCGCACGCTCTCTCGCTCGTTCCCTGTGACCGGCTTCGCCCTTGCCACCCCGACCGTCCCAAAAACATTGACCTTAGCATCGAGATTGCCTCGTGCTCTCTCGCGTACGCATCCCGTATTCATCTCTTCCCGCGATGAATCGAAAACGGAAGCGAACTGTCCGATCGCAACCGTTCCACCCTCCGTGCCCCGGGCGCCGTCTCTGTTCCACTACCGTTCCGTCTCTCTGCCGTCTGGGTCATCCGATGCGACGGTGGCCGCCGCGGCGCGTCGCGCCGGACGCGCTCGAATCGAGAACTACCGGGGAAGCGACACGTGCGTGCTCCGTTCTCTCCACGCTCCTCCTGTCCTTCGATCGCTCTCGTTGCTCGCTTCCTATCGATTTTACTGGTTCGCGGTCCATTTTGCGTTACGCGTTACGTCACGATGAAACGCCGCATTTGTATCCATCACTTTGTCACGCAGATTATCGAAAGTGTATTTAATAGCACAATTCCGTCAACGGTATTTAATTCGATCGAATGCGACGTCCTACTTTCGATCATTTTACATGCCATGCATTTGGTATAATAGGAAAATATAACGTAAGATGCGATAATAGTACGCGAGGACTGTAGAGTGGCATCAATTTTTCGCGAATACCCAACTATCAGTGACGGAAAACGAGCCGTAGAAAGAGATTTCCAAATGCCCTCTCGCGAGCTTCCATTATATTGTAAGAGATTGCTATCGGATTTCGATGAAGAAAACGGAAGAGCGATTGTTACGGGCCCCTCGCCGGGAAATAAGCATCGATATTTGAAAATAATGCAGCGTCAGTTTTTAAAGATTCGGCTCATAAGCACCGGATAATTTATCACTTTTCCGGGATGAAAAGATGAAAGGGAGGGAGAAAAAACGAGGAGCGTTCGATTATGTCCGATTCGAGGCATCGTTTGCTCGCCCGACGATCTCCGCCATCGTGTTCAAACTCCCCCGTCGATCAGATTAAAATACTTTAGGGTTCACGACGACGCTGCCGGTTTATCGATTAACGAACACCTGCGTGAAAATTACGATCGTCTTGTAAGAAGTATTTTCGCTTATACAGTCGAGATCTCCTTCAAGTCGCGCTTTTATTCCCTTTTCTCGACCGGCTAACGAATAGCTGAAGGCTTCGCGAATATCGGAGGTCAAGATCAAACCTGAAACTCGAAACTTTTCCAAGTAATTATTAAAAATCCTTCACCCTTTGGAGAGAGAGAGGGCGAAGGGGGCAAGAGCGACCGGGGTGGAGGGCAAAGGTTGGCACGATTTGATTAGCGAGAAGTCTGATCGTTTAAGGCCGAGCGCCGCCGTTCGGATCGTCGCGCTATCGCCGGAGAATGCTTCTGTTTACTTTCGCATACTCGAACGGAACGAGGAGTGTTCCTGAGTCCATTAACCGTCGTTTCAGCTTCCGTTTACTTAACACCGCCAGACCGCGGTGCGCTGTGAATCTGCCAAGAAAGCAAAAACCTTTATTAGACAACGATAAAGTGGCCCCGGTCTCGGTTACCGCCCGTCGTCTCTCTTGCCAAAAGATCAATATGCAAATGACTCGATCGTAAATTTCTCACCATTTTCTCCGCCAGATGCTTGGGCCCAGCGGCTTGTATAATATTCAAGGAAATTGATTTGAAATCGAAAGACCATTCAAGGGTTTCAGCCGATAGTTTTCAATACAAATTCGTTCGGCGATCTTGGTCTCGCTGACGTCGATGTCAGCTGATAATACGGATTGTCGCATCGGCCCGACTGACTGTCAACTGCACCGTCAATGCGAATTACGCGCGACTCGACGAACCGAAGAACCAACCCCATTTCCTCTCACGGTGTAACGAAGTTCCCTTCTACCGGTTCGTTTCATCAATTTTAATTAAACCCGCCTTACGTAAACCGTCAATCCCAGAAGGCTCTGTCTAGAAACGCGTACTCCACCGCCGCCCGTCGCACCTCGTCGTCGCCGACAAAAAAATATTTTCGACTAACGTATCTGTATAAATTATCGCCCCGCCGATGTCCGAGAAGATCGCGTCCCCAAAAACGGCGACCGGAAATCGAGCGGATTTGCATGCACGAACCGTGGTTGAATCCCTAATCGAGTGGAAGCAGATAATGGCCCCGGAGGAGGAAAGTTACCCTATTAACCCAATGAACTACCCAATGACTGTCTACCGTTTCTTTCTATCCTCGAAGGTGTCTTTGGCAGCGATCAAGAATACACTTTTCATACTAAGTTTCCGTATTTTTAGTTTTTCAACTCATACATATCGAATTCGAATTCAGGAAGCTAATTACATTTGTGACACGGAACGAGGGATCTTGAAATACGATGATCATAATGTCAGGGTCATCGCGATCCTCCATATGAAGCGTCGATAGGGTCAAGAATGGTGAACGTCTAGTCACCATGAATTTCCATATGTAACGGCCAGACCTTTCGAACGGAATGAACAATTTACGCGGCCGCGTAGGTACCATCGCACGGAGTGCACTCAAGGAACTCGAATTCCGCGGAAAGTCGATGTGCCCATCCGGTTTTAGAGTCCGTCGTCGAATAAATATTTATCGGTGACCGTGTCGAGCGTCGGATGGGCGGGAGACTGATACACGGGACTTGCCGCGATTCACGCGGACGCGGACGAGCCGGCGGAGGCCTCGAAGGTTATTTGAATTTAAAAATGGGACTGGTTGACAATGAATTCCATTTGCCGCGAAGAAATCGGAGCAAGAAAGGAGCACCGCTGCAAGGACTCCCTTGCCTCGCTCGGATCGAACAATTAGCGTCATTGTGTGCGCCTCTCGAGGCACTCGTCGCGCGAATCCCGCGGATATCGTCGAGAGTCGTTAGCCGAGCTTACGGTTCGATCGCTAAGGGGTCGTCGCCGAGTTTGTCCGCAGGAGGTGACGCATAAATTGCACGGAACAGCGCTCCGGTGTGCGTTTCAATTTCCCGTAGTAATTTCGGGGCTTTTAAAAAAGTTCCGCGTAGAGTCTCATTTCTTTCTGCGGCGAGCAATATTTGCATGCGCCGACAAGCTAATATCACTGTTTACTTGGGAAACATAATAATCGTCGGCCGTATACGCGGCCCGAATCCCGTTGGAAAAAAACAGCTAGATTCTTCGCCGCGCTACAACGGTAGACTGCGAGCCCCCTTTTATATCGATAGATCTCTGACAAAATAAAAAAAAGAGGGAAATCCTGCGGTCGAATTCGGGTTTTGCCAGCCGAAAGCTCGACGGCGGTTAGCGTGAATCATTGAAACTTTAATATTTCACGCGACTGAAAAAAACGCCTCTCCAATTTTCCGCAGGTACGGTTTTTTCGCGCGGTTTCGCGACTCCCTTTGTCGCGTTCATTTTTCCTCCCCTCCTCTCTTCAAACCCCCGGTCGCCGATTTTTTCCCATGGCATCGTTGCGTAACGCGATCACGGTTTAAAAACTCTTACGCTTAGTCGAAGAAGGCCGTCCCTCGTTCACCGCTTAGAGGACGTTCTTCGTAAGGGAAGAGAAAGTGATACGTCCAACTGAACGTGCAACGGCGAAGCGGCTCGCATAATAACGGGGAGACGATGATGTCGGTCGAGAACCGCTCAAATAAGCAAAGTTTCGTCCGGGGAATGGTGCTTCCCGCATTCGCCAGCGGGGGACGCGACAGTTGAAGCCGGGGCCGAGTTCGCTAGTCGCCTCGAGATAATCTCGATCTCTGGAGGGTGCGTCCTCGAGATTCCCGATCTCGGTTTCGACCTGGATTAACGTCGGCAGTTTTAATTCGACGCGCTCGGTACGCGGGAAACAGAAGCGTTCCGGGAGCCAGGAAAGTTGCGGCGAGAGAGGAGGTGCGTCTGGAAGAAAAAAAATAAAACGTGAAAGCCGAACGTCTCACGGCTGCGTATTAGCATCCGGGTGAATTACAATTTCAGATTTCGAATTACCATCTCGCTTACGTCGATCGGGGAAGAAAAATGAATATACAAAACGTTTCCGACTTATCGGCAGTGACACAACCCGAGGAAATCGGGGCTGCCTGGAAGCGATGACTGTCGAGAAACTATCGGGTCGATCGGCCCGCGTAGATTGCAACCAGATAACGATCGTTCGCGTATCGGTACTACGAGGGGATTACCAGTGGCTGCGTGATATTTGAGAAGTTGCTACTGAAAAACAAAGATGGAAAAAAAAGTCGAAGAGTTCAGCCCGGCTGAAACTTCATAATGGGTACTCGTGGACCAGGTCAGGTGCAAGAACGAGGGCTGCGAAGAAAGTTTAAACAAAAAGATCATCCGGAGCGAGGCTTCGAATATAAAGGAGTCGCGGAAGTTTACGTTAATCCGAAGCGAGAACAACTTGAGCCAGCGTTGGTCAGAGAATCGTTCCTCGTTGTTCGCATTGCATCATTCTCCGAGATTAATTATTTTTGGTTACCGCCTATCATTTTCGATGTATCTTTCACCTCTGGATTCTCAAATGAGCACATGGCCTATTCGTGTTTCGCGCTCGATTGCTCAATGTAGAATATTTGTTGTGCGCAGGTACTTTCGCGAGACAAATGAAATTGGACATTTTGTTGTAATAAAATTTCGTCGGAGGCATTTCGAATTTCCATTCCATTAAAAATTCGATTTTAATCAAGTCCGAATGCGCTTTCGGCCTCTTTACTTCATCAGCGGGAAATTATTTTTCGTCGTGATCAAAATTTTATTACAATTAAATGGAAAACGAAATGCGAAAAACGGCGTGCAATTTATTGCCTGTAATTCTGCATTTTATTAACTGGTGTTGAAAGCATTCGTATGGAATTGTATTTACCGCGATTGTGACTCGATACGATTAAAGCGAGCGGTTAAAAAGCAAAAGCGAGGTTTCCGACGCAGATAGTCCGACATAATAACGACGCATTCGAATGCAGTGGTTGGCGCATTAGCATCTCGTGCCCCTGGAGACCCCGGGTCACCTCTGACCCCGTCAACTAAACGGCTTCCCGTCGTAAAATTGTCTTTCTTCGTCGAGCCAATCGGGCTACGGTCAACGAGACCCGGCGCACGTTCTTTTCGCTAGTTCTTTTAAATAAAATGGGGAACGGTGGTTCGGATTTAGCCCTGGACGAGGGCAGAAGGGGGATATCCCACTCTTTGATTNAACCCGGCGCACGTTCTTTTCGCTAGTTCTTTTAAATAAAATGGGGAACGGTGGCCCGGATTTAGCCCTGGACGAGGGCAGAAGGGGGATATCCCACTCTTTGATTTCCCTGCTCCTTGCCGGCGAAAATGGAGATTCCGGGAACAATCGTGGCGGCGAGACTTTTCCGTTTCGTGGGAACGGGAAACGCGGTCATCCGAGACCAAAAAAGATTTCGTTTCGAATCTCCCATCCTCTTTTTCTCTCTCCTCCCCTCTCCGTCGAGCCAGCCAGCGGTGAAAGTTTTCCTTCTCATTTCTCCAACTTCTCGAAGAATTTCTGGTTCGTTTTTTTTTTTCGTTGAATTACTTCGATGAAGGAGGCAAAAGGAACACGGAGGACGGATTCGAGACCTTGTTGAATCTCCCACCACGAATTATTCTATCGGGGCTCGCGATGTTCGACTTTTTCTTTTCTTTCATCTCTCCGGAATTGTCGAGATCGATTCAGGGTAGGACGAATCTAGAGGGCGAGAAAATGAAAAGCGATGAAGTAGCTCACTTTGATTATAGGGGCGCGCACAAGGTTATATACTTAATTATGAAAACCGGCGATACTCAGCGCGATGAAAAAGAGAGAGAGAGAGAGAAGAGAGAGGGGTGGAGAGAGGAAGAGACGGCAGGCGGCTACCGCTCTCTGCTGTGACGGAACGTCGAAAGGATCTCGAAAAGAGGAGGGAAAAAAAACAAGGAAAGAAAATTTCATCCGACTGAAGCGGAGTTTTCGAGTCGGCAGATGAACTTTGAAGAGCCTAACCGCTAGCCTGGCAAACTCTGTGAACGACGCAACGATTCTTCGTTTCCCGCGAATACCGAGACGCGAGCGGCGGGGATTCACGAGGACGCCTAGACGAGACGACCCTGTCCCCGACAATTTTTGTATTTCATCGCGAATTATGCTAATTACCAAGCTCGCGGCAGCGGATCCGAGTGCCGTTCCCAGCTTCGTACACGTTGTTTCGACCGAAGGAGAGCCGCCTCGAGCGTTAATTCGTCTCGGCGAATCGGGAGAAAAGAAAAGACAGAAGCGCCGAGAATGGGTGGCGCGATCCGTAGACGACACACACCGGTTACCAGCTCCGGAAGATATCGATTTATCCGTCGTACACCACAGCTTCTCTCACGGGTCAGCTCTCCTTCCTGACGGGACGCGCTCGATCCGTGAAACAAATTAGGAACAACAAAAATACGAACATCAATTCCCCCCGATCACCCCACTATCGGCTAAACTCTGTCATTTACATTCTTCAATTTCGCTCCTTACTGTGCGGCTCGATATACATATAAGCATTTATTTCGGCCTCATGTGGCCAGAAACGGACTATTTACCACACTCATCCTCATACCGCCTTAACACTATATATTGGGTCGTTCTTACATATTATATACAGACAACCTCAGTCTATATCGTTTCTATAAGTACATACAGTTTTACATTTCTCTTCTTATTTTATATATCAGACTTTATTCTGTTTCTCCTAATTTTCTTTTTCGGACTTAGCACTTAGCTATACTCATCACTTAGCTATCTATACCATATCCCTACCATCGCACTTTACCAACACGCAATTTACATCTGCAGCTAAAACTTTAATGCTTATCACACGTGTTCTCTTGTTGCTTGAGTAATAACTGAACTAAATTATATTTGAGAAAAATAATTGTGAGAACTCAGTATCAGAGTCTGACGATAAAGAATATCAAGTAAAATGACTTGAGTCACACCGTGCGAACAATGCAGCTGGCGGGACATGTTAATTAATCACTTAATATGTATTCCTTTGTTCTATCCGTTGAAGCAGTATTCTGTTAACGACAAGAGGCTTTAAACGTTCCTTCAGAAGTATATCCCGCCGAAAGACGAACGGTCTCCGACACTTAACTCAATTTCGGGGTCTCCGAATTTGAGTGTATACTGTACACTTTGATATCCTGGTTACTTCTAAGGTGGAACGTGAAGGGCGGTGAAAGGTAGCTGATGAAATGAAATATGGTGCTTACCGTGGGCAGAGATACGCGCGCGTACCGTATATANCACTCATCCTCATACCGCCTTAACACTATATATTGGGTCGTTCTTACATATTATATACAGACAACCTCAGTCTATATCGTTTCTATAAGTACATACAGTTTTACATTTCTCTTCTTATTTTATATATCAGACTTTATTCTGTTTCTCCTAATTTTCTTTTTCGGACTTAGCACTTAGCTATACTCATCACTTAGCTATCTATACCATATCCCTACCATCGCACTTTACCAACACGCAATTTACATCTGCAGCTAAAACTTTAATGCTTATCACACACGTTCTCTTGTTGCTTGAGTAATAACTGAACTAAATTATATTTGAGAAAAATAATTGTGAGAACTCAGTATCAGAGTCTGACGATAAAGAATATCAAGTAAAATGACTTGAGTCACACCGTGCGAACAACGCAGCTGGCGGGACATGTTAATTAATCACTTAATATGTATTCCTTTGTTCTATCCGTTGAAGCAGTATTCTGTTAACGACAAGAGGCTTTAAACGTTCCTTCAGAAGTATATCCCGCCGAAAAACGAACGGACTCCGACACTTAACTCAATTTCGGGGTCTCCGAATTTGAGCGTATACTGTACACTTTGATATCCTGGTTACTTCTAAGGTGGAACGTGAAGGGCGGTGAAAGGTAGCTGATGAAATGAAATATGGTGCTTACCGTGGGCAGAGATACGCGCGCGTACCGTATATAGTAGTGAACCGTGTAAAAGCATAGTCTTTGAGCATACGTAAGTGATATGAGCTTGCATTTTGTCGCACACTCGTGGGACCGAGCTGCTGGCACCTCGCGAAACTGGCCTTCAAAGAGGGAAACAGCTTTCTCTCACACTCGCCCCTGTCACAGCGGTGCTCGTGTCTGTCTCGTTTCGCGAGCGAAACGAAATGTATAGAAATGATTGTTTGACAAAAATGCGATCGCACACTCGCAACGTTCGATTACGCAACGGGAAACGGACGGTCTGCGCGTAGATAACAAAATGATTAACGAATTAATCTGTGCCGCGTGTAACGCGGCGATCGCGGAGTAAATACGGGAAATGTCCCTGTAGGCAGGGCTCGTTCAAAATAATCGACGGGACGAAGAAAATTGCCGCCGCGTTTATAATGAACGTTACGTTTAATTGGAAAAAAACATTGATCGATTATTAATCAACAGGGGCTCGTCGAGTGGCCGCGGCGAGGTGCGAATCGTTCGAATTTGTTGCCAATCGTTCACTCCCCCACTTCAATTAGCGGTAACAAAAACACGTTTATCGCCGTAAACGAACAATTAATACCGTCGCAGCGGCAAATCGAAGAAGTACACAGATTTTCGGTCGAAACATCGTGTAACGCTGTCTCTCTATTGCGAGGCGACATCGCGTCGTGTTCCGCTCGTTATCTAACATTGCCGGGGCGATAAGTGTAACGCCACGTTTCTCGCGGTTTGATAAGTTCGATCGAGATAGCGGCCAAGTCGCCGATAACGAGGAGCGACGCGTTTTATTCAAACATCTCTCAGAAAATTCGTTCTATAGCTTCGAGAGAATCTAATATTTTACTGCCGCGTGTTGTGGATCCCCGATCTGGATCGCGACACAGCCGCGGAGGTTGAATTAATCACGATAGAAAGGGCCGCCACCCTCCTTCATCGTTCTCTGTTATCCGCGAAGGCAAAAAAGCAAGGGATAAAAAGCGCGATCTCTCAATAGGAATTTCAAAGTCCACCAATAATTAACTGACGAGCATCATTCGTCTCCCCGCTCTATCTCGCTCCGCCACTCGTCTCGCATCTCCTCGCGCGCTCATTCGTTTCAACGGAACACGTTTCCTATCGCAAATTACACGCCGTCGAACGTGTCCCGAATCTAGTCCTTAATGAATCATAATTTCCCGATTCGTCGGCTCTCTTTTTCCACTCCTCTCGTGGCACGGAGCGGCGGAACCGTTGAAAACGAGAGCCGGTACAAAAGTACCTACCTACCTACCTAGCTAGCTAGCTAGCGGCAGGCAGCCAGGCCCCTCTCGGAATCGGAGGCAGGAAAAAAAGTCGNGCCTACCTAGCTAGCTGCCTGGCGGCAGGCAGCCAGGCCCCTCTCGGAATCGGAGGCAGGAAAAAAAGTCGTGCGAGCCAGGCGGAAAGTGGGTGGACCGACTCGCAAATGCGATATCTTGCTAACGAGCCAGTAATGTGCGGTGGGCCACGCCAATAATTTCAATTTGCCGGTGTCGAAGCTGGCGCGACATGGCTGGCTGAAAGGCACGCGTTTCACCTTGCCTCACTCCCGCGACGCTATTTATTTTCCCACAATTGTAACCTACAATTTCCCTCTACTTTACGTACTTTTATTAATACCTTAATTTTAGAATAAGTATTCACGTTGAGAAGATGGAAAGGAAGAACAGTAATTTATACATTTATGATGAATTACAATGTGCAGAAAATAATGTAACGCGCTTAGTATGTAAATGGATGGAAAATGTCCAGAACAAAGTTCGCATTGTAACGTAAATCTAAATTTTCACCTTGTTTCTTTAAATTCGCGTGTAATACAGAATTCCCCTAACGGGTAACCCGATATTTTACAAAATACACGGGAGACTGTTTTCGAGACAATATTCAATTTGCCGGTTTCAAGTAGGAACGTCGATAAAAGGGTTTAAATGGAGTGAGTTAAAGCGAAGATGTGTCGTTTGAAATAACAAAAGGAATTCCCAACGGTCGTAGACCGCCACCGGTTCGAGTGTTATTCCGCAAATGGTGAGTCCTGCTTCACGCGCGGTAATTATTACCAGACGAGATAGATCGTACGTTTCAATTAGCGGTCAGCAAGGCTCGTTGCGTCCGGGATGCAAGGTTTACACTCTGCCCGGTTAGGTATCACAGGGTGAACAATTGATAATGCAGTAAGTAAGTAATAATGCGAGCCACACGCTCGAGGGCGAGAATTAAAAGGAGAGCAATTCGATTCGGGAACACCACCTGTGCCGGATTTACGTCCACAGGTAGAGAAGGACTTCCGTAAAATGATTATAACGCTAATACTCCTATAAAATTGTGAAGTTCCGCGTATTAATAACTCTGCCACCGAAATCCACTTAACGCGACTAACTATAGATGCATTCGAGGGAATAACGATTTCTTTATTTCGCCTGGCCTCACAGGAAATGAGAAAGGTGAAACATTTTCTATTTCGAAATCTATTTCAGAGGAATTGAGAACGCAAATGCAAAATAGAAATTAGGACGTTCATACATTGTATGCATAAATGTATGACATGAATTTAACGTGCATACAATGTTGAACAATGTATAACTACCAAATTCAATGTACTGATATATTTGGTTCTCGAATACAAATGAGACCAGAAATTGATTACTTGTTCACGATTCAAACCGTTGCTGGTCTCAAGGGTGGGGTTTGCAGTTTTTTATTCGAATTCGATGTCTTCCGCGACGACACCGACCGCCTCATTAAGAAATGACGTATCGGCCTGGGAAATCGACGTTACTCTCCACGGTTCTTATCGTAATCAATGCGTGGCGGTGTCGCGGGACCGAATTTACGCGTCATTAACCGAGAAATCCGCATCCCCGGGGACTCTGTTGATCTTGGGGACCGCGAGAAGCCTTGAAGTTCGAATTTGGCGATCTTTGCGGTAGCACGTACCTTTGAACGAATTAAAGAAGCATCACAGTGGAAAGAAATCTGCTAGTTTAACACTTAGCGGAACTATCCGGGTCGTCGCAGCGGCTCGGAACTTTTCCCGGCCATTTAACTTTTGCTAATGAAATCTGTTTATCTCGACGGAGTTCCTAAGTAAACTTAAATACTAAGAGTGAAATAATATGGAATTTAAATACTCGCCGCGGGAGAAAAGACCAATCGATCTTTAAATCTACTATTAAAAATGTTTATCGTGTTCTCACAGGCTCGATTATTCAAATAAAATAAGATCGTTCATCCTCGTTGAGACTTGAACTCGTTTTCCCCGAAGCGATCGTCGATATCGTGCGTAATTTTTTTGAGACCGGAGGAAATGATCTCTCGACGTACACGGAATTGACTTCCTCCTGATTTGCCCCGTCGTTCACTCCCGAGACTTGCATAAAAAGATTTCTGTTTGTACCGGTAGTGATTGACCAAATAACCAACGCGCCGGACGTTGACCATATATGCCGCCGTAAATAGAATCCGATGGACAGAGGATACGCTCAGTGAAGGCAGGGGATGCGAAACCACCGCCTATCCACCACCGTGACAGGCTCGATCGTTTCTTGCTGCAGGAGGTCTGACGCGAGAGCGAAAGAAAAAGAAACGACGATACAAGTAGGAGCGGGCGGGGACGGGGAGAGAAGAGAGAGAGATCGAACGACGTGTGTAGGCAGAGGGTGCGAAAGGAAAATGTGGCAGGGTAGAACGCACACAGCGATCGTAGTGTGTGCATATGGGGCTCAAGGTTTAACCTTGACCCTCCTGCTGGCAATTCGAAACACCACGCCCTGAAGATGAACCTTCTTTTAGCCCTGGTCTCACGTTTCGGGAATGCTTTAACTGCCCCCGTGATTTATTTGATTTCTTATCGCCGCTTTTATTTAGAAAGGAATGGCTGGTAACTTAAGAATCTGATTTACAAACTTCTTCACACATGGAGTATAAACTAAATGTGTATTAAGGCTTCTAATTCGTCTCCATATTCGATCTTCGAAGTCCACTATGTAGATGATTATACTTATAGTACATTGTGCCAGTAATTAATAGTACATTATTATTTCTACAGCGTAATGCGTTGTGGTATAACGTACAAAATTATTTGATTAATGGTGTGTACGGAGGTAAAGTTGCGGTAATTAATTTACAATTGGGTACACGTTCCTCGGCTTAGTTTACCACTATTTTTGGTTTAGCCGAATTTCGTTAACTAAAATACGGGAGGATAGGGCGTTAGTAAACCGGGGTCGAGGATACAGCGAGCGAGGCCGTGAGAGTACGGGCGGTGGTGGCGCGGCGCTAAACGCGCGTGAAGAAAAAAGTAGTTTTAATTATTCAACGGGGGAAAGCGAATGGAAGATGTGCCGAAAGTTAAATAATTACATTTCCAACTGCCGGCTTGAAAAGCAGAATAGGTTAATTAAAATGTGCAGCGTGTGCAACACGGAAGCCCAACCGCCGGTATCCGTTGAAACATTATGTAAATACGGTTAGCGATCGTTTATTTCCTGATATTTTCTTTATCCCCTTTACAACTTTTCCGCTTCTCTTCTCGTGCCATCGCCCTTCTTTCTCTCAGTGTTGTTTTTTACTCGTTCCTGTCATCTCTCCAAACCTATACGCAAGAGATGAAAAGCCCGTTCTCTTCCCATTCGCGATTATTATAACGAACACAGCGAGTAGCCTGGGCTTTCACATTATCCGCCCAGAAAATTCCAACCTTATCTCGTCCACAATGTTCCACTGCCGCCTCCATTCCGTTCTCCTCTTCCCCGGTCCCCTTCTTTTTCACCGACATCATTCTCATCCTGGAATGACGCCGGGCGACGCGCGCATACAACGCGTGCTCTTGTAAATTTTCAATCGCGTCAGTCATCGCACGGTTTCGAATCGTTTCCGAACATTATCTCTAGCTGGAAAAACGCTCAAAGCGCAGCGCCGAGCTCCCGTCGATCTCTGTCCCTTTCAATTCGGGCCACGCGGCGTATCAACGAATCGAGAGAGACATTATTTTTCAACTCTTTCACATTCCGTTCTGCTTTAACTAAATGCGATGCCTTTCAATACTGCCGTCACTGTTCGTCGTGCTGAGAGTGTTATTCAACGTGTTACTTTCGTTCGTTTACAGATCCAGAAAACAGCTGGCCGCGAGAGCGAAGGTCACCGGCCATGGATTATAATTAGTCCTCCACCTATGGAACGCCGGACCAGTCAGCTATGGGTCCACTGAAACGGCTCGCAACAAAACGGTTTACTTGGGAAACGGCCTTTGTGCAAACACGTGCGGCCATGGTCAGCGTTTATTTCCTTCTTGGACGAGGCTTAGCACGCATGGAAGCCGGGAAATGCCTAGAAGGCAGGTCGGTCTAGGAAAATCTTTCAAGGGTAATTATATTTTACTACGAAACCTAAGTATATATTTGGTTCATGGATTTTCCTGCTCTTTCATTTATGGTACTGGATACTGCTGACCTTTATCGTTCCCCACTGGATATTCCAAATAGGATACGAGGTCCGTGAAAAAGAATGTTACAGCTGACAACATACTGTAGTTCCTGATGTATCAGATCAGACCTTGTGAGATTCTCTTCTAAACGAGACTAGAACATTAATTAACGTCTTGCTTGATTGAATTTTGTTTCCTTTTTGACTTGATCTAGGTTCATTGACGAACCTTCGATAATTCTAAAAGTATTGTAACAAAACGAAAGTTCGTTAGAGTAAAACCACCAATCTTCTCGATTAATTATGACGTGATTAATTGTTGGATTTTTCACGTGCCTCGTAAATTATCGAAGAGCACGTAAAATATTGTGCCGAACGTTTAAGGTTGTATGAGCCGTAAGATTTCCGCCAACAATGTAAGACATGTAACAACAAGCTATGCCCAGTATTTGAAACAATGAACTTTTAGAAGAAAATGTAATTACAAAAGAGTAAGGTTTCTAAAATTTTGTATAATGTTTTATTAACGTAATGTCTAGTAATTGTTAAAATATGAATACTTTGTCATTGGTCTTATATAAGGGTTCATACAACCTTCGTGCTCGTATAAACGCAGAGCAGAATTCTTAAAAAATTTTTTCAGACAATTCGTTTTGCGATGGATAGGGGACGACGAAAAAGAAGTGGTCGGGAAGAAGAAGGGGCGGCAGCGAGAAGCAATTCCTCCGGACAATTCGAGACGGAGGCCTAGGTATTCTTTTTAAGGCGGAACACTCTCCGCCGCTGCTCGTTGCACGCTGGTAATGGGGAATCATCCCCCGGCAGCCTCCAGGAATTAATTCGAGGCTAATGCCGCTCCCCGATATCGAATCACTCGCGAACCGGTGTTAGTATCTGCTTACCACCCTCTCGGTTAGCTGTTCGCCGTACTTGGACTTCTGCTCTCCCACCTTGCTCCCACGGAACGTTTTCTAATTTACCCTCTAATTTGCGCCGCGATCCTCGAATCCGTTTCACTGGGTCATTAAAAAAACGAAGAAGAAGAAGGAACAGCAAATCCTGTTCCTGTCTCCTTCCTCCCGTCGCGCTTGGCAACGGCACCCGCGTTTGGTCCTCGTCGCGTAGTTGGCTACGATTTTCGCCATCAATTGTGTACTTAAACCAACGTAGTAACCCTTTATTGCCAGAAACGCGGTCTCCAAGATGAAAAGCGAACTCCTGGCGAGTATCCACCAGNGAGCAGAATTCTTAAAAAATTTTTTCAGACAATTGGTTTTGCGATGGATAGGGGACGACGAAAAAGAAGTGGTCGGGAAGAAGAAGGGGCGGCAGCGAGAAGCAATTCCTCCGGACAATTCGAGACGGAGGCCTAGGTATTCTTTTTAAGGCGGAACACTCTCCGCCGCTGCTCGTTGCACGCTGGTAATGGGGAATCATCCCCCGGCAGCCTCCAGGAATTAATTCGAGGCTAATGCCGCTCCCCGATATCGAATCACTCGCGAACCGGTGTTAGTATCTGCTTACCACCCTCTCGGTTAGCTGTTCGCCGTACTTGGACTTCTGCTCTCCCACCTTGCTCCCACGGAACGTTTTCTAATTTACCCTCTAATTTGCGCCGCGATCCTCGAATCCGTTTCACTGGGTCATTAAAAAAACGAAGAAGAAGAAGGAACAGCAAATCCTGTTCCTGTCTCCTTCCTCCCGTCGCGCTTGGCAACGGCACCCGCGTTTGGTCCTCGTCGCGTAGTTGGCTACGATTTTCGCCATCAATTGTGTACTTAAACCAACGTAGTAACCCTTTATTGCCAGAAACGCGGTCTCCAAGATGAAAAGCGAACTCCTGGCGAGTATCCACCAGAATTAAGAGTCACTCGAGGCGCTTTTTAATTAGCCCGAAGGGACATCATCAGGAAGAGGCAGCTTCGGTCTAAATACGTAATTAAAATTGCGAACGTGGTAGTAACCACGGAAAACATAATCGAGTACGAGCGACAAGTCGCCGGAAAGCGCACGTTTCCGCGTCGTCTCCACGTCCTTTGTCCGTTCTGAAACTTCCAGTTTAGTACGTTGTGCGTCAAATCTATCAAGTCGTAGCATTTAAAAATTGCTCAATGGAGTTCGTTTCTTATCTTATCAGTCGTTTCGCTGCTAATCATTTTTTCTTTCGTTAGCAAAATTCTAAAATCTCCGCGGGGAAGCTGACAAGTTTTCTGAAGCATCTTTGAAAATGAACACACGAGGCTTGCGTCAAGGAAACGGAACGAGAGTAACAGAACGAGATAGATAGTAAAAAGGGGAGAGGGAGACGGTAGAGAGAACGAGCGAACACGAGAGCCGGGAGAGAGTGAGAGACTAAAAGATGGCGCCACGTGCGTAAATCCGACGGAGACCAGAAGCGAGTACCAGGAGAGGAGAGAAAGAGACGGCGTCACCGCTTCCTTCCCCCCGCCAGCACGATATACGACCGGGCTGCAACGTCCGTCCGAATCCGATCGTCAAATCGCTCAGTAGTGCGCGAGACGCATTTCGTGGCGCGTGTTCTTCCTCGCGTTGTATCGGTAATTGTTGCTAGACGAGTACGCGAGTGACCAATTCACTTTTCTGTTACATCAGCATTCGGACCGCGATGATTGATCCTCTCTGTGCTGCTGCCGTTGCGTTTGAGCTTCTCTCTCTGGTGCACGCCACTGGCAAGGGAGAAAAAGATTCCCTCTCGTGTTTCCCCGCGGTCTACTTCTTTCCTCTCCCCATTTTTCTCGAGATTACACGCACGCAGCAGCAGCAGCAGCGGCGGCAATGTGCGGTGTGCAGTCGTCGGCTGGGTAATGTGCGCGCGATATCGTTTCAGCCCGAGGAAACGTGGAGCCAACACGCGAAGAGAAATTACCTACTCGGTACATCTCTCGGAGTGGAAACGAGACGCGCGCGGACCCAAGCCAACCAGCAGCCGGGCGACGTAACGCGGGGAGAGAGAAACTGGGAGAGGGTGAACTACAGGGTATTTTGGACGCAGATCGATCGGTCGCTCTCCGGTTCGCGCCATGTGACCGGTCAAAGACCAGTCTGCATACACGGTGTGTAGAACGTAGAGAGGTGGTCGTCGGGGAGCTTCTTCATTGTCTCTCTTTGTGCGGCAGTCCCGTGGTGGTAGTGCGTTCGTCGTCCCGTCCATTGGAAAATAAGATTTGTCGAAGCGGTGGTGGTGGCGGTGGCGATGTCGTCGGCAGTAGCGCGCGAACCATCCGACGGGAAGGTCCGTTTTTCGATGATAGTTGCCGGGCGGCGAGAGTATTTCATGCATGCGTGTATATGTACCGCGCTGTGGATGTAGAAATTCCGGGAGAGTATGATCGCCGGGGAAAAGAGGGCATATACAGTGAGGCTTGTGCCACGGGAGAGTGTCGTTGTCTTGGGTCAGATGTAAAAATAAAAAGGAAGCAGACGTGTGTCTCAAGGCTATCGGGTCGCATATTGTCTCAACCAGGGGCGTAAATCACGGGCTCATCACCCATCATCGACGTTTCGGTACGAATGCACGCGTGTATTTCTTTTTATTATAATACGTGATTTCGTTGTCGATTTATCCTACGAAACGTGTATTAATACTTAAACTCTTGAGACGTGTACGTGTCTATCCGTCGGTCGTAGCCAAAAAAACTTTACCCCGAATATAACGAAACAATTCATCGCTTGGCAAGCAGTACGGGTTTTCATTCCGTATTTTCTGTTTACAATCGGTCCAAGAATCGACGACAGAAGCGTATCGGCTAAGATCAAACGGGAAGGTCGGTCGCGCGTAAAATTCTCTGAGGTTCGTTTTCGAAGGGTTCGACCAACTCGAAGGAACATAAACATCCGTGTGGTGTGCGGCAGCATTTTCTTGTCCCCGTACATTGTTACAGTTTCGTCTGAGGGTCGGTTGCGTCAAAGTTAGAGATCGCGTGCAGAGAACGTTTATTTGATTCTGACCGTACGACGTGCGTAGGCTTTCGTGAAATATTTGTTTCAAGGAGAATTCCCATATGAATGTTAGTTTTTCATAACCCGCCCCGAAACACGTGTGCTCGGACCACGTGTTTTCTCCACGGTACTTATGAACGAACCCTCGACGTCGTGTATAATTACTAATTTTTTTTTTTAAAGAAGTTTTTCTTCACCGATGAAATCTATTGAGAGTAACTAAATTCAGAATTCAATGCCGAAACTTGAACACTTTGTTTGATCGAGGAAGAAGCATTTATGACTATTTAATAATGATATAATTATTTCCTTATTTCAGACTTTAATTTCGAAAATTGAGATTGATAATTATATAGTTTTTTAAACTACATTCTAAACGGTTTCATATTGTTAAAGTAAATTTAGGCTTTTGGAGGCAAGGTATCGCGTAACTTACGATAGATAACGTGTAGTTATCTGGCAAAACAGGATTCGTCTGTTGAAGCCTTGAGAATTTTAGATTAATTTAGAAAACGAAGTTTATATTTAATATTGTCATTCACCTTTTATCGTCTTGATAATCTATTTACTTGTATTTTTATTGCTCCCGGGTTAACAATGTGTACGTAGTTTACTATATAAAGTTGAGAATCAGTGAGAAAATTGAAGCCCGGCGAAGTGGATAAGTGGAACGCACTGGATGCTCGCCTACTGATTTCTGAATTCACTGCCGCCGACGCGAAACAATGAGATCGATATCAATTAAGCCAAGTCAGGCCGTCGATCGCTGGAAACCCCATAAAAAGCAATCTCTTTACAGGGTTACACGTTGTACGTCCGTTTTTTCCGATGATGCTTAACAGGAGACCTATTGAACAATTTTTTATCTCTAGTTCGTAACTTTACTATTTATGTCTAATCTATAAAGAATTAATTTAAATTTCTCGATTCAAGGATACGATAAAAAAAATTTCCTTTTTCCCAAGCATATACATTTTATACCATTTTCTTTACATTTCCAGTTTCCTGCTTTTATGTTTTTATCGTAAAATCAAATTATTTACTTGTGAACAAGAATTATTTTTTTATCCCGTAAGTAACGTGAAAATGATTGAACTAATAAAAGAAGCGATGCATTGGAATCTCCGAGGCTTCGGTGACATGCAAGGTGAACGCGAGACCATGTTAATCCACTGGTTTCTGAGGATTACATACGTAGCTCGCGGATTCCACGGTCGTGAATCCCTGTAGGCATCGAAAATGAAAAAAACTGGCCAGTCTGGACCAAGGTTAGAAGATTGCGTTGTATAATAGCCACACAAGCTCGATTCAGTGCCGTGCAAAAGTCGGGGAGATCGCGAGGGGTGACGAGATCTATTTCTGTCGAAGCAAGTTAGAAGCAGGAAGAGCAAGTGCGAGGAGAACGAAACTCCTAGTTGACATCGCTAGTAGGGCACAAATTCATGAGGCGTTTTCATCGTTCAGCTAACAAGTCACAATGTTCCACGTTATAAAAGTTTACTTTTTAAACTTATGCATTTTTATTAATTGTCTACGGTTTATGAGTTATAATTTGTGTCGTCGTAGAGAAAAGCTTACCAAGAACCTAACAAACGCTTCTTCTTCCTTAGCGATACCGGACCTCATACTATGTGTTTATTTGTAAAGGTCTCGCGATAATTGAGCGCACTTTGTCACATTTCTCTTATTACCGATTCACAATATTGTCCCTTGTATTTTCACTCGATATACATATTTCTCACCATCTTATTGTTTACGTCTCCGATACATCTCTAGACGCAACAGGAAAGCGCTACGTTTTCGTAAACGATAAGCCTGTTCTTGAATACGGGAAGAAGTTATCTCTATCCGTTTTCCGCTATCGAACCGGCTTATCGGCGTAGGAAAGCCGTTGATATTTACCGAGTAACCGATAATTCAGTTACATCTCACTTGGCCCGTTGTGCTCTGGACACGCGTGACTCACTGGCGTGACTCAAGGGACGGAAATCTTGTTTGTCGAAAAAGCACAGGCCTTTTTCAACGCGTCTCTTCGATGTTCGATATCTCCTCTTCCAACCGTTGTCCGCGTCCCTCCAAGGAAAGAAACTCGCAGACAAAGTATACTCTGTTCAACCAGAAGTCTTATCTCCCGATAAATCACTTCGCTTGAGACAAATTATACAGTGCCCGTGAGTAGATTATTAACGGTTTCTAATCTTCCTTCCTTATTTTATTTTCAGATATCGCGTGGAGTGTTTATACTTCAGATTGTACTTGCTCTCAATTTTCAAACGCGTAAACAAATCCGAATACCTAGAGTAATGCGTACCGAATTGGGAAATGTTTATTATATTACCGCAATGTTAATAAGCCTCAATGTTTGACGCTTTCGTCGATGGGAGACAGATTGTTACGAGAATCCGCCGTGCGTGCTAGCTCGACACATTTCGTGTAATCGGGATACAAACAGAAATTTCTCCTACGATTAGATAAAACAGTGTGATAAAGCACGGGTACTGCTTCGTACAGAAACAGATTGTCAATTACTTGTACCTCCTATAGATACCGGTAATTCATTCGATCGAATAGAAGGAAAAAAGAAAAGGAAGCATACAGATAAAAGTGGAAAAAACAGAATCGATATAACTGGAGGGAAACTGATACGATTAGGGCTAGATACAATAGTATTCGTTTTCAGGATTTACAGGAAGTCGAACGTGTAGCGGATATGTTGGAGCGAGGACGAGTTTTTGGTGGCTTCGAGTCTAACCATTTCGTGCCCAAAGCCCCTTATCATTCTCCTGTCCGGTGTAGGATTGTTAGACGACTGGACGGAGAACTGATAAGGGCCCGAGGGTCACAGAATCATCGTGGGGCATGTGGATCATTGTGGACGACAGCTCTGGACCTTCATCAACATCAAGAATTTCTTTCGAATTATCTGTAATTTTTTATCTGTGTACAATAAATAGTTTTGAAATACATTCTATGAAAATGTTACTCGCTCAATATACCTACAAAATTAGAGAAAGGGTAAATAAATACGATAGTAAATAAATACGATACTAGGGTAAATAAAAAATACGGAGTTTTATTGTAATAAAGATTGTAGTACGAGATTTCTGTTTTACGCTGTACGCATGTAATCACGCGCAATAAAACTATATAGATTATGCTTTTCTTCGCAAGAAAATAAATGATGGAGATTGTTTAATGATCCTTGTCTTTTACACTTTGAGCAACATTTGCACGTTCATAACTATTGAATATTTATTTTTTTATCAACTCCCTCTGGTCAATTTCGTAATTGGGATTTATTTGAATCACTTGTCTAGTTGAACCGTCTAACTTTTTTGGTGGATTCTGTACAATAAAAATTTGTTTCGCCTCTTCTTTCTCTGTTAACAACTGTCCGACTCCCATTATTTTTAACGTGGGCACTGTTTCAATCAATGTGGTGTTGGGAATCGATAGGTTTGTATTGTCCAATTTCGGGAAAATAATGGGATTCTTCTTGGTCACCGAAGACGATTTTTTCTTGGGCATTATTGGCATTTCCGTGGGAGAGAAAGCAGTCCTTTTCATCGCAGGAATCGGACTCGTTGTACTGTCTGAGTTTACGGACACTATTTTAGTACCGAGTACTATACTGTTTCCTATAAAATGTAATTATACGTATAAATAAAAGGTGGAAAATCGTGCGTATAATATTTACATTACCTTTCTGCATCGCCTTCGTAACAGGACAATCTTTATGGGCTAATAGTAGTGTCTTCAATTTAGCGACCTCCGATCGTAAAACTTTTATTTCCATTTGCAGAGCGACGTTCGTTTCATTCGCATTGGTGATCGTATTTTCGAGTTGCTGTATCCATGCTTTCCTTTTCGCTCTTGCCCTCATAGAACTAGCTCGATTGCGTTCTAACATGACTTTCTTCTTTACGGGATCTTCCGCCGTCTTCCTATTCTCTTTTTTTGAATTAGTCAATTCGTTCTTTTCGGTATTGGTATTAACAGGTTTCTGACTTTGCGAGCCACTAGCTTTAGTTAAAGCTTGCTTCAATTTCTAGAATTAAATGAGATACTATAAACTCTGAAAAAAGTATTGATTTAACATATTCATTTCAATGACTGTACCATTCTCGCTAGTGAAAATGTAGAGGCTGGTTTCTTCGGTTCTATCCTCGTATTATAATGCAAAGGAGGTTCTGTTTTTATAACGACAGTTTGTTGTCTCACAGCCTGTACATTAGCTGTATTGATAGGCTCGCAAACCGGGATCGCAGATAATTGCATTAATTTTCCACCCGTGGTTTTCAACAGCAACTGCACTTGTTCACCATTAATCGTTCTTAAAAAGAATTCTCATTTCATTTAAGAGTTATAGAAATTCATCGATAATTTCAAGAATGATTTATTTACTTACAATTGGTGGTCTTGCGAAACTTTCGATAGTAAAGGTGTAACAGGATCGATGATGTTTTCTGTTAACGTCACATTCTGCTCGACCGTCAACTTTTCTTTCAGCAAACCCTGTTCATCCGTTTCGGTAAGTTTTACCGTTGTGCAGACCTCGGTATCTATAATAGCTTTATCCTGTGTACTTTTATCGGTGATCACGATGCTTTCGCATTCTTCTACAGAGTTGTCTGGTAGTATTTGATTACTAGAGGACAGTACATCAGCTATATGAGGAAATATATGAGGCGTATGTAGACTATCATCTACAATTCCAGCCTAGAAGATTATTTATATGATGGGACTATTAGAAGAGTATTTAAAAGTAACTTAATCAATAATTTACCTCTGATACCGTAAGAGTGCCAGTATTTCCTGACTCTACTGCTCTCCTAAAGGTTTCCTCAAAAGGATTCACATTCTGTAAGTCTTGGAATAGACCGACTTCTTCACAATTCCTAATAAAACGTGTTGGTGTGGGTGTTTGATCAGCTGTCAATTATAAAGTTTTTTGTATTCTCTCTTATTTTATCTCTCTTGATGTATATACTTCGTTAATTAAAGATTAATTTTTACCAATAAATCCACCACTTCTGGTACTGCTTCCAAGGTTTAACATCATATCATGTTTCTTCTTATGAACTGTCAACTGGTCCTCTTTCGTGAAACTCTATAATAATAAATATTATATTATAATGAATACAGATTTCTGTTTGAAATGAAACTGTTAATTACCATGTTGCAGCCGGAGGAAGAGCAAGCAAACATTTTATCGTTGTCGGTCATTGTCGAAGTTATAATATTCAATGTTTCATAATTCACAGGTGGCACGACCAAAGACGAAAATAAAGCTGAGAGGTGTACATGTAACAGAGCTCAATTTTTATCAGAGTTTCATTTTCTCCAAGACTTTTGCGTCGACACCACATATTTTCGTTTAGTATTGCAATGTATATAACATTCAATGCACTTAATGTCAGAAAATCAACTAACACAGAGTACAATTTTTTCGACGGTATTTTGACAATCCTATTTGCTCCTTCTCGAATCAGCTGTAATCAGCTGTTAGAACGATGATCAATGAATCAGTCATTGAAAAATTATTATAAAGAATGCCAGTGTATAGTGTAAATTTTAGATTCCAGCTAGAGATTATTAATTCAGTCGCGGCTTTCCATTGGCCATCGAATTCCCTAGTAACGCTTTGTTTCCTTGGATTATTTATGGTTTCATCCTTCCCCAATGCACGGCGCTGGGTTTAAATTCTATTCCTTGGTATCACTCGGTATCCACTGTAACAAGAGTGATTTGAAGAAACAATTTTCGTTTAAATGAACGTTATTGTACTAGAAAAGTAAGAAATAATGGAATTCTATTAAATAGTTTACAAATGTTGCCGTACAAATAATATATCTAGATCGAATTATAATTAAAACTGAGCTGAACNTACTGTACCATTCTCGCTGGTGAAAATGTAGAGGCTGGTTTCTTCGGTTCTATCCTCCTATTATAATGCAAAGGAGGTTCTGTTTTTATAACGACAGTTTGTTGTCTCACAGCCTCTACATTAGCTGTATTGATAGGCTCGCAAACCGGGATCGCAGATAATTGCATTAATTTTCCACCCGGGGTTTTCAACAGCAACTGCACTTGTTCGCCATTAATCGTTCTTAAAAAGAATTCTCATTTCATTTAAGAGTTTTAGGAATTCATCGATAATTTCAAGAATGATTTATTTACTTACAATTGCTGGTCTTGCGAAACTTTCGATAGTAAAGGTGTAACAGGATCAATGATGTTTTCTGTTAACGTCACATTCCGCTCGACCGTCAACTTTTCTTTCAGCAAACCCTGTTCATCCGTTTCGGTAAGTTTTACCGTTGTGCAGACCTCGGTATCTATAATAGCTTTATCCTGTGTACTTTTATCGGTGATCACGATGCTTTCGCATTCTTCTACAGAGTTGTCTGGTAGTATTTGATTACTAGAGGACAGTACATCAGCTATATGAGGAAATATATGAGGCGTATGTAGACTATCATCTACAATTCCAGCCTAGAAGATTATTTAAATGATGGGACTATTAGAAGAGTATTTAAAAGTAACTTAATCAATAATTTACCTCTGATACCGTAAGAGTGCCAGTATTTCCTGACTCTACTGCTCTCCTAAAGGTTTCCTCAAAAGGATTCACATTCTGTAAGTCTTGGAATAGACCGACTTCTTCACAATTCCTAATAAAACGTGTTGGTGTGGGTGTTTGATCAGCTGTCAATTATAAAGTTTTTTGTATTCTCTCTTATTTTATCTCTCTTGATGTATATACTTCGTTAATTAAAGATTAATTTTTACCAATAAATCCACCACTTCTGGTACTGCTTCCAAGGTTTAACATCATATCATGTTTCTTCTTATGAACTGTCAACTGGTCCTCTTTCGTGAAACTCTATAATAATAAATATTATATTATAATGAATACAGATTTCTGTTTGAAATGAAACTGTTAATTACCATGTTGCAGCCGGAGGAAGAGCAAGCAAACATTTTATCGTTGTCGGTCATTGTCGAAGTTATAATATTCAATGTTTCATAATTCACAGGTGGCACGACCAAAGACGAAAATAAAGCTGAGAGGTGTACATGTAACAGAGCTCAATTTTTATCAGAGTTTCATTTTCTCCAAGACTTTTGCGTCGACACCACATATTTTCGTTTAGTATTGCAATGTATATAACATTCAATGCACTTAATGTCAGAAAATCAACTAACACAGAGTACAATTTTTTCGACGGTATTTTGACAATCCTATTTGCTCCTTCTCGAATCAGCTGTAATCAGCTGTTAGAACGATGATCAATGAATCAGTCATTGAAAAATTATTATAAAGAATGCCAGTGTATAGTGTAAATTTTAGATTCCAGCTAGAGATTATTAATTCAGTCGCGGCTTTCCATTGGCCATCGAATTCCCTAGTAACGCTTTGTTTCCTTGGATTATTTATGGTTTCATCCTTCCCCAATGCACGGCGCTGGGTTTAAATTCTATTCCTTGGTATCACTCGGTATCCACTGTAACAAGAGTGATTTGAAGAAACAATTTTCGTTTAAATGAACGTTATTGTACTAGAAAAGTAAGAAATAATGGAATTCTATTAAATAGTTTACAAATGTTGCCGTACAAATAATATATCTAGATCGAATTATAATTAAAACTGAGCTGAACTGAAGGAGGTTAACTAAGAAAAACATTGAAGAGAAGTACTATATTTCAGCATTTGTAACAGTAAAATAATATTATCATGATGCAAGTGTATAGAAACGTCACAAAATTATTTCTGTCCCGTAAGTGTTATTATCTTTGTCAGATTTCATTTGAAATACGTTATTATTATGTTATATTAATCCAATGCTTTTGTTATAGCAAATTGTATTCTTAAGTCAGTACCAGTGGCAGGAGTAAAGTCTTTTGCACAACCACTTTCTTTCGATGGTATCTGATTTTGTAATTACATGTAAGAGAAATGAATGAATAATTTTCTAAGAAATGTATGTACTTATGTTTATAGATATTAAATTGCCTGAACGTCCTAGACTTAAAGTTGTACAAAGAGTACCTCAATACGGAGGAAATGTAGTTCCTTATAGAACACAAAAAAGATTAAGGTTGATGCGTGGCCCTGAACTGTATCATAATACCCTTCTACACAAACAATATGGCATAATAGTAAGAGAAGAGAGACTAAAACAGAAGAAATCTGTAGAAAAGGTTCTATGGTTGAATATATAAGTAAAACTGTTTTAGGCGACAGGAGGTGGTAGAATGAAGTACAATAATTTTGAGATGATTCGTATGGCAATTCTGAGACATGTAGACTATAATAAGGTATTTGCGATCTGGAGAATTCCTGAACCATGGCTACCTGTTACTAAAAAGGTCCTGTAGCAAATATATCTTTATTTAAAAATCTTGTGTTAAACTACAGGAGTGATAATCATAATTTATGCTTTTCTATACAGGGTCAAGGAACACGAATGGGTGGTGGTAAAGGAAGTATATCTCATTATGTAACGCCAGTAAAAGCCGAGCAAGTTATTTTTGAGCTTGCTGGGAAAGTCGAATATTTCGAGGTATCAAAACGATTTAATTATGACATACATTTTAAATATACACACAAATCAAAACCCAAGTCATTTGTTTAGGTGAAATATATACTTAATAATATTGCGCGAAGGCTACCTTTCGATGCTATGGCAGTTAGCCAAGAAATAATGGAGAAAAGGGCAGAAGAAAAGAGAATATTGGAAGAAGAAAATCTGAACCCATATACTTGGAAGTATATTATTCAAAACAACATGCTCGGTTCGCATTATTGGATATCGAAGTACGATAGGCGATGGTTTAACGAATATGTTTAACTTTAGACATATAAGAATGTAAATATCCATTAATGAATAAATCACATTGTGATACGTGAAGTAGTCTCTTTATTGAATAAAAAATGATTGTAATAATTATTACTTACCTTCTCCTACCAGTTCCTTTCTTAAAGAGTTAAATAGTAATAAATTAAATAAATAATTCATTAACGATGGGAAGCGAATAGATACATAGTAAACGGCAATGTGTTACAATTACAATATTTTATATATATCTTTGATGACGGTTTGGTGGTAACAACAGGTAAATACTACATATTGTACATTGAGTAGGCGATAGTCGTATCTTATTGTTTAATTAGCGTACCAATTACGCCGACGCCGATGGCGATGGCCGGCGTCCACCACGACGGCAAAACATTGACGATGGGGGCGAAACGCATCGAAAACAGCGATAACAACAGCAGCAACAACAACAATCTCAATAACAGTAACAATAACAGCAACGATGATCGTGATAGAACGAGGACAGTCGTTATTTTAATACAATAAATATACAGAATGTTCGATAAAGTGCGGAGAACGTGGCCGACGAAATCCGGATCAGATAAACGGTTGACCAGCGAAGAAATCTCGGTTCGCGGGGAGCATCGTCGATTATTGCCATCGTCGTCGTGGACGCGCGCGTTTGTCATCGCCGTCCTCGTCGCGTTTCGTCGCCGCCGTCGTCGATTGCCGTCGGCGCCTCATCAATCGTTTCTCTATTCATTTATCCGCATTTATCACACTTAACGTAGATACAGCGACATCGGTGTCTGAGGAATGTGTGTGAATGCAGAGTTAGCATTGCGACGATATTCTATTACAATATAATGTATATTTATATATATATATTTATATATTTATAATATAATCCTCCCTGATCGGTGGGAACTTATCAAAAATAAAAAAAGGAGAAAAGAGAGACCGGCAGTTTCGACTTGATATAATAGGGCACTGCCCACTTCCGTGTACCGTTCTCGCCTTGAGAAACAGAGCAGAATTTTACTTCGCGTTAAACAAAGTCTTCTCCAGAATGTGTATACGCGTAATTGTTTATAAAATTTCATGTATTAGCGCGAGATGAACCGTGTTTTTTATTCGTGAACTGACATTATTGCGTCCTCTAGCGAGGGGAAATGATCGAGCGAACAAAATTGTCAGTTAAGCGGAAGCTGAAAAGGGAACGCCGTGGTTCCTTTCACGCGAATTGTTCTTCTTTTTTATTTCTTTTTTTTTCAAACGAGAAAACAACGAGATGAGCGTGTATATATACAGTGTTCGTTATCGGCCGTAGCCAGAGAGCTGGAGGCAATAGTATTATAAGTAAAAAATAGTAACTGTTAAGATCGTTTGTACGTCGATAGTATGAACGGTGAATCGGAGGCGTTTGTCGCTTCTGTTTGTCGTTTTCATCTCTTCTTTTCTTTCTTTAAACATCGCGGCAAGCGAACATTCAGAACAGCGCTCGTTTCGCGTGAAACAGCTTCGCAAGCTCACCACTATTTTCTATCGTTAAATACTATTTTTGTCCGGCTCTGCGGAGGATCGCTCGCCCCACGGGCTCCTCTCTAATTCTCGTGTTACCTGTTCCTTTTTTTCTTTCGCCCGCACCCCGTGGGACGAGATTCCCTGGCGTACGAGATTAATTAGGATTAATTAGCGCGTGTCTCTCACTCACGATACTCGATATGATTGATTCGTTTAACGTCCCGCGATCTCGGTTAAGCGGAGTCGTCTCTCGGTGCTCCACGAGGAATAAGGAAACGAATGATTACGGGGCAGGGCCGCGAAAACGACGCCACTTCACCCCGCTAGACGCGATTCGAGAATAGATGTAGTCGGGCGAAAGGCAACGTAGAGATCGCTCTTCCCGTTCATTAGTATTTAATTAATTAATGCATTAGTTACGCTATAAGACTAGATTCTCGGCGGGGTATCTTACGTTTCGTCCAGCACCCTTTAACCCCCTGCGGTTCTCTTTGAGAATAAATACTCTCGTGATATGACCTTCGAATTCGAAGCCAACGGAATGTTAATTTATACAATCGATACTTTTCCCACATTTTGTTCGCCAATTATCTAGAAGAAAATTAATTACAATAAACGTAAAACATCGCGTTTGCCGAAACCGCAAGGGGTCAACGTACATGGCTCATGTCAAAGAGCCTCGACGCTCTAGACGCCGGTTCGAGCGTCTTTTCTCTTTTTAATTTCTTTCTGTTCATCGGCATTACATCACTATGTCCCACGCTTGACATGCTAACACACAACTTACAGATACATACATACTTAGACACGTAGTCTTTAGATGCCTATATAAGATAGAACGATCCGTTTAGAGATCCGTCGATCTTAATTGATCGGATTGCTTCGATCCCTGCACACCTGTATGGCTGATCGCCTACGAATGAGTCGTTCGTTTAACTCAAGTCTTTTTCATATATACCTAGACAATCTACGATTAACGAAAGAGGAGGAACGAGAAGTCGCTCCGTCCGTTTTATAGAAATAGAAATAAATAATCGATCTTAAAAAGTTCTAAGAAAAGTTTCATTTCAAATGTCTCGCGACACTTAGAACCTTTCCGTTAGCATTGAACAGGATAAAAAATACTTTGTTCCGATTAAGGGTCAGCTTGCTATCTAGCGTGATTGGATTCGCAAGAGGAAATCAAATCGGTGCGGAAGAACGAAGCTGATGAGGTGTGCGTGTATTATGCAAACGTCTTTCTCTCTCTCTCACTCCTCCGTTCGTTCGTCTTTCTTTCTCTCGCGCAAGACACTCATACCATCCCAGTCTCTCTTTCTCTCGAGTGTAGGAGTGTATATATATATAATACGTATATGTTCGAACGTGGACGAGGGCGCGTCTTCTACGATGTAATTAACGATGGCACAGATGCGATTTGCGAGGAAGCACGTGCCCCGAGGCTTTCCGATGCGTTTTAAAACTCGCGGCCGGCGGCGGCACGTACGTGGACAATTATTATTGCGGAATCCAATCGATAGGGTGAACGATAATTAAAAGCAATTACGGAGCAGCGTTCCGGGCCGGTGCGAGCTCTAGGAGATTAGCGTTTCCCATTTTACAGCTCGTACATTTTCGAAAGAACCACGCGACTTCTCTAAAATTCTTTTCAATCTTATTTGTTTCGCTCTTTGTAAGAGAGGCAGTTTACAAATTCATTGCTTCAAATTTGAAAAACAATTATTTTTCGTCGAAATGAGATCGTATTATTTCTGAGCCGAATCCGATATGTGACATTATTCTCGTAGAATCGAAAAGACTTGATATGTACGGAGGAAATTAAACATAGAAATTGAATATGTAGATACATCCGGAACTCCTTGACTATCGCATAGCCATGCGGAGAATAGGATACGTTTATACCTTTAGAGTATGGCAGTACAGGTGACTCCGAAGTGCGTGAGAAGGTTCGTAAGAAACGAGATAGATTAGAATAGACGGGAAACGCTGATAGATAAAATGGAACGCACGGGCCACGTTCGTGTTTCCGTTTGTCTCCGACTCGCGCGATTAGATACGCACGTTTCAGCTTACTCTGTAGATAGAGCATGCCATACAAATGTAACTTCGTACATTATCTATTACGGTCCGTAATTAACATGCGCTAGGTCGCGGTATATATATTATATAATATATATATGTACACAGTCTTACAAAGCAAAATTTACAAACATCATACGACGTACGGACGATCGAATAAATATTACGTCTTCCCAGGCGTAGATTGGAAAAGTAAGTGGCCCTGGTACCTGACATTGTTCTTCTCACCCCGATATCGATCTCCGGCCCGGCGACCGGAATTTACTGCCGGGAAGGCTCGACGAGCGACTGTTTAAAAATAAAAAGCGACGAAAGCCTTGAGGGAGAAAAAACAGTAGAAGTATTATCTTTCTCCGTTAGGGACCCCGACGATGGATAGGAAAGTGGACGAACACAAAAGCCACGGAAAGACGAATAAAAAAAGAAGGACGAGCTATCCGTGCTTGAACATGGCCATCGAAGCCGAGGATCGATCTCGAGACAAAAGAGATGGTTTTTGTCCGGCCACTTTTTGGTGAACGTGCTCCTGTCGCGTGGCGGGAACGAGAACGAGGGCGAGAGCTCGTTCGATCGCCGCAAGGAAAGGATTTGAGCGAGAGATCAATAGCGCACGGAGACGGAAGCGAGGATCGCTGGTCGTCGATCGATCGTCACCGGAACGAGAAAGAAGTTGCTCATCGAACGGGCGATCCACCCAACCCGCCTCGGCCCGTCGGCGGTCACACGTTTTTTTTTTTAAAGCCTGTGCGCGCGCGCGCGTGTATGACTATGTGTGTGTACGGAGCCAGTGTGTGTCTTCGTCGCGAGTATGTATTATTACGTATGTATAACAGAGTACGAGCGTTTTCCTTCGACGGTCGTAAAACGCGCGCCTCTTTCGTCATATTATATCTCGCACGTCGCGTTTTGTCTTTCTACATGTACGTACTTACGGGTGTACATTGTCCTCGTGTCCATGCGTTTGCGCGATACTTGATGTGCTGCTAGGAAGCTGACTAGATTATAGCCTAAAATACGAAACGTACGGAGCACGTCGGTTGAAACGTGCGTCGAGCTCGGCCGTCGTAGTTCTCCATTGCGAAATTGTCTGCTACGCGGCGAGAAAGGAAGCGGAGAACGAGGCCGGGCTCGTCCACCTGCCACGGTTCTCAACGATGTTTCCGGGGTTTCGCATCGATCTTGACTATTCGGCCTTCTTCGTCAAGGCCGAACGCCTTTACCTAGGCGTTCGACTCCTTCAGGTTGTCGAAGTACTGCATGATCTGGTTGTAGTCCATGCCGAGGTTCAGGTCGTCCAACGCCACCGACTCCTCCTGCTCGTGAGACGAGGACGCGGAGGATGACGCTGACGAGGAAGAGGACGAGGAGGAGGACGGCGACGAGTTAGGCGGTGACGAGGACGACGAGGCCACGGTCGGACTGGAGACGTTCATCGACGAGGCGACCGCGTTCGTTGAAAACGACGAGAACATTGGATTACCAACGATTGTCGCCCTCTTCACCTCCCTCGCTCTTGCATCTTTGGAATGCCTGTTGTTATCGTCATTCACTAGCTCCACGAACTCCTCTTCCTCCGCGCCGTTCTCTTTAGGACTACCTACTTTAGTTTTACCGTGTGGCTTGATATGATGAATCTGCTTGCTGTGCCGCTGGTTGTTCCCGTGATTCCCGCCGGCGCTATCGCTCGACGCTCTATAACGATGCTTCCTCGGAGTTTCCGGTAACCGTACGATCACCCCCGTGTTCCTGTGCGGTGGTACCGGTGGTTTGTAGTCCTCGTTACCATTGTTGTTCCCCCCTACCGCGTTCGCAGGAACAGTCACTGGGTTAGCCGCCGCGGATATCGCGGCCGTTACTGGCACACCGTGTGGAGGTAAAGGGGGTGGGACGTCATCGTTACTAAAAAAAGAAAACATTTACCCTTTTTTAGAAAAAATAACTATAAAATATAGCTGGATAATAGAAAAATGATTACTCGTTCCGCGTGGTCGTGACAGTAGACGTAACCATGGAAGCTGGAGTGGTAACGGTAGTCGTAGTCATCCCCGTGGACGACTTAGATACGAAACTATACCGCGGAGGTTTGTCCCTTTTACAGTAAGTGGTTGTGTCTATAGCTCCAGAGCCGTTGTTCCGCTGGCCAGAGGATGGTAACTCGATATGGTTCGGATTGTCAAAGGAAGTCGCCAGTTCGCTTGCTTCTCCTTCGGTCTCGCCAGCCAGAGGATTGCTGGTTACTCTTACCTACAGTTTTACGTATGAACGTATTAAGTATGAAATCCAAACTATGCGATAGAAATATTGCAGTCAAGCTGATAGGAAATTGGGAGAGAGAGAGAGAGAGAAACCGGTATCCATCGTATAGATATACCTGTTGAGGCCCGCAAGCAGCTCTTTCAAGGGTGGCTCTGCCCAACCAGACCCAATCGTGCGCGTTCGTGGTCGATTCTCTAGGAGGCCTTCTTCCCGACGCCAACTGGTTGGCCGCCGCTATCGCCCTGGCTGCGCCCATCGAGAGAACCGGGAGCGCGGACCCGGCTAACGGTGAGTCCGGTGGCTGCGGCTTGAACTTGTTCGCGTAGACCACGCAGGACGCGACGAAGACGACGATAGCGAAACAGAAGGCCGCCAGAAGGACGTACATCCCGATCTCGAGTGGGCTCATGCGCACTGCCCCGTGATGCCGTACACCGACGCCGCCGATTCCTCCTGAAGACATGCCATTAGCTATAGCCGTGCGATGCTGCCGTGCCTGCACCAAAGGTTCGTGCTCGTGCTCGTGCTTGTGTTCGTGCCCGTTCTCGTCTTTCAGCGGTAGCCCTTTGCACAAAAAACAAAGAGACAGAAAGAGAGAGGAGAAGAGTGAGAAACGGTGCCTTCGAAAGTAGAGAACGCGGCAGATCCCGGCTTAGCTGCGTATCCTGCCGCACGACCAGCTGCCTACTGAAAAGCGACACGAACGAACGCTTGCTCATGCAAGGGAACAAACTGTTACAAGAGGTCATTCGCTAGTAATGTATGGGTCGGATGATATTTAATTCTAGAACAGGGATAAGTAACGTGTTCATTAATCAGATGACGTAGATATTCACGTAATGAATGTACGGCGAATGTGCGTGCCGCTGTGGCACCGAAGAAAGTGACTAGAAAAATGCCTGTTCTAGAGGTGGTAAAGTAAAAATATAAAACTAGTAAATGAAGAAAGGTTTCAATAAAAAATGCAGCGATGGAACAGCAGCGAATATCGAGCAAGAATGTTTGGAAAAGAAATGGGAGAGCGAAGATAGAAGAGCGAGAAGAACTAAAGCAAGATCTGCACGAGATCTCTACATCAAAAGAGATTTATTACTCCTGTGGTTGCAAGGTAAAACAACATCGGTCACGTACGTGGCTTCAATTCACAAGAATACCAAACATACTCTGTTTCTTCCCTGCGCGAAGTACGTGAATTAATAAATACAAGATTCCTCTATCAGATTATATCCCTCTCGACAGACGAAAATTACGTTTCATGCATTCACCTCTTATGAGATTTCGTTTTGTAATCACGCTTTGACGTGTACGATATGGAATAATGCTACCAAAATGACATTCCTTGTCAAAGGTACGAGAGCACGCATTGTCAAAGGAGAACAGGATCTATTTACCAATTAGAATGTCGCGTAAATCGGGCGTCATTTCTCCTCGGCCGTTCTTCCTCTCCCTGTGATGATGAGAACCAATCGTACCGCCTCCGTCGTTCTGCACGAACTCAGGCCGATTCGGAAGATCGCTCGAGGCGAAGTCGACCTCGACGTTGGCGGAAGCGCTTGCGAGGGCAGCGGCGGTGGCCCTTTGAGATACTTTTCCAGACCTCCTGCTGTTTAAACGACAAGCGTCGGCCAGCTGAAGGCTGACTCGCAATAAATCGCCTCGTCCCTCGCCGACTGCGATCACTCGCGGGTGATGAGAGGCGACCATCGGAGCGAATGCTACCACTTCTGGGTCCAGGCTCTCCACTACCAAGTGGTAGTCGGTGACAGCGATTTCGCGCAACGGCGTCCTCGTCCCGTCCGAAAATTCAACGTCTATGTCTAACAGGCCTTCCTGCAGTCAATATGAATTATTTACAGGGTAACTGGACGTAATTTCGAATACTGTTTGTTAAATTTTAATGTCGGCTTGGAAATGCAATATTACTCGGTTATACAGAGAAACACAGAATTGGCATTTCGCAAGTTTCGCACGTAAATAATAAAACTCCCAATAGTTCCCAACGAGGATGAAACAGGACAGTTTACAACGGCTTTC
Organism: Ceratina japonica; assembly: GCA_019453355.1. Lineage (NCBI taxonomy): Eukaryota > Metazoa > Arthropoda > Insecta > Hymenoptera > Apidae > Ceratina > Ceratina japonica. The sequence continues at coordinate 206,341 of SMSR01014301.1, forward strand.
GACGTGGCAGTTCAAAGTACATATGGATGTATCACGTTAATGAATCGAGAAGATGTACTAGTAGCATTCTATAAAGAGATGCTGGCTGCTTTTTGTAATGTACACGTGTAGCTGTCCTATGTAAATATTTAATTCAATTCAATAATGTAGCTTTTAACTTAATCATTGAATCCGTGTTCTGCAGAGGATTGAAACATGTACGTACGAAACACGTAGTACATACACAATGTATGCTATACATTATCGACGTTGATGCACGATGTCAGTTCCAATTATGTCAATTAATTTGGAAGAATTTTATTTGGCTATTGCGTAATAAATGACACCTATGGTGAGATTAACGTGTCTTCAGATTTGCATACAATAAATTGTTTCCTTTATTCTGTGTCCAATATAAATCTTTCATTTATTACAACCGGCCCTTCCATAATTCTTTTTAAAAGCATTGTATTTTCGTTTCATTTAAAATACAATGTGAAATACGATTTTTCGGACCATTTTTCTTACGAATACATATATTTCGAAAACTAAACACCACGGCTGATTCATTTTTGTCTCGTATTTTCATATGCGGAACTTTATATAAGAATTAAAAGTATTTTAAAACACGTCTTACTTTAATTAAAACTATCTATCCCAAACCATTTGGACGTGTCATGTCAACCAGAAGTGTATAATTTACCTGATATTGAGCAGTCAGCTTCCTCGTGACCGACGTTTCCGCTACGTAGCCGTTTTCTATGGCACTGTCCGGGCTGATGGTGAGTTGCAAACCGGATACCACCCTGACTGACAACCTGGTGATCGCGACCCGGTCGTTGCCCACTCGCACTTCCTTCGCGCCGATCACCTTGCTCGTGATCGGCGAAAGAACCTGTACCTCCGTCCTGCCCACTCCCCGGCCTTGAACAATCCTCCCTTGCAACAGGTCGGCGATCCTCGGATCGGACACTCGGAGCATTCCTATCACCAGATCGGTCACGCGTAGCCAAGTTCGACGGTTCACAAAATAGGAGACTCTCCCCGAGTCGTGATCGGTGGCCAGGAACCTCGCGTGCACTTCGATGGGGCTCTGTTGAAAACGGAGTCTGCAATTGGTGGACGGGCTCCTATCGATGGAGTTAATGGCGTCCCATCCGTTGTCGTTGCCCCGGAACCTCTCCTCTTGCTCGTCCTCCTCCAGGATCACGTCGGCGTCCTCGACGTCCATCGAGGTGTCCTCCTCCAGTTCCCCGGCGCTCCTCTTCTTGTTCTTCGCGCCGGGATCGTTCAGCCACGAGGAGTTCGTGGCGTTCAAGCTCCGTTTGCTCTTGGCACCTGCGTGCTCCTCGGGCACCTTCCATCCTTTGATCTGGCTCAGCCTGGTGTCGCCGACGGTCATCTCCAGAGGGAATTCGGGCATCCAAACCGTGAACTTCGCCAGGCCCGTATAGGTGCCGTACTTGACGAGGACCGACGCGTTACTGGACCCACGAATTTCCGTCCCGTCGACGTACACGCTGCTACACGAAGACGACACCTGGAGCAACGCGACACGATCGTGTTCACAGTACCCACTCGATACTTAATACGTTCCAAGAAAGAAAGTTAGTACTCTCCTCGAAGTTTACGACTGGNTTCGTTTCATTTAAAATACAATGTGAAATACGATTTTTCGGACCATTTTTCTTACGAATACATATATTTCGAAAACTAAACACCACGGCTGATTCATTTTTGTCTCGTATTTTCATATGCGGAACTTTATATAAGAATTAAAAGTATTTTAAAACACGTCTTACTTTAATTAAAACTATCTATCCCAAACCATTTGGACGTGTCATGTCAACCAGAAGTGTATAATTTACCTGATATTGAGCAGTCAGCTTCCTCGTGACCGACGTTTCCGCTACGTAGCCGTTTTCTATGGCACTGTCCGGGCTGATGGTGAGTTGCAAACCGGATACCACCCTGACTGACAACCTGGTGATCGCGACCCGGTCGTTGCCCACTCGCACTTCCTTCGCGCCGATCACCTTGCTCGTGATCGGCGAAAGAACCTGTACCTCCGTCCTGCCCACTCCCCGGCCTTGAACAATCCTCCCTTGCAACAGGTCGGCGATCCTCGGATCGGACACTCGGAGCATTCCTATCACCAGATCGGTCACGCGTAGCCAAGTTCGACGGTTCACAAAATAGGAGACTCTCCCCGAGTCGTGATCGGTGGCCAGGAACCTCGCGTGCACTTCGATGGGGCTCTGTTGAAAACGGAGTCTGCAATTGGTGGACGGGCTCCTATCGATGGAGTTAATGGCGTCCCATCCGTTGTCGTTGCCCCGGAACCTCTCCTCTTGCTCGTCCTCCTCCAGGATCACGTCGGCGTCCTCGACGTCCATCGAGGTGTCCTCCTCCAGTTCCCCGGCGCTCCTCTTCTTGTTCTTCGCGCCGGGATCGTTCAGCCACGAGGAGTTCGTGGCGTTCAAGCTCCGTTTGCTCTTGGCACCTGCGTGCTCCTCGGGCACCTTCCATCCTTTGATCTGGCTCAGCCTGGTGTCGCCGACGGTCATCTCCAGAGGGAATTCGGGCATCCAAACCGTGAACTTCGCCAGGCCCGTATAGGTGCCGTACTTGACGAGGACCGACGCGTTACTGGACCCACGAATTTCCGTCCCGTCGACGTACACGCTGCTACACGAAGACGACACCTGGAGCAACGCGACACGATCGTGTTCACAGTACCCACTCGATACTTAATACGTTCCAAGAAAGAAAGTTAGTACTCTCCTCGAAGTTTACGACTGGAAAATCACGTTAAATACCTTGAGCACGCTCTCGTCCTCGGAGTGACAGGAAGATTGGAGGGTGACGTCGGCGACGGTTCCCGCCTGGCTCACGATAAACACTTTCATCCCCTGGGACACTTGCCGGCCGGTTAAAACCGCGGTGTTCATCACCTCCCAGTTCTGCGAGACGAGAAACGAATTCGATTAAAACCTCGGCTCCGCGCGCCGCGCCGTGCCGACGCGGGGGATATCGTTAAAACATACCGCAACTCCATTTAGAAGAGTCGCCGGCTCGATTTATGGGAGGACGATCGTACCAAAGTCCGGCGGACGCTTTTGTTTGCGCCCGAGGGTCAGCCGGGGGGCGAAAGGGTTGTCAGAAAAGTTTCGCGAATAGCAGCGGAATCGTAGGCGGCGGGGAGGGAACGGGGAGGTCTTTTAAAGGGTCTCGGCAAGGGCCTAGACAAATTCATAGGTATACAGGCGGCAGAAACGCGCTCGGAAACCTGCTATGGAAGTTATTCTACGCGCGGCCTCAGCACCATGGCTCCGTTGTACGTGTACGTGTGTACTTTGCAGCCGGGCAGCCCGATGATGCTCGGAGAAAAGAGGACGAGGAACGCGCGGAGCGGACCGGTGCACGAGAAGCCATTTCCAAGTTGGCTTCCGTACAGTCTGCCCTTTGGAAGGAACATCAAACGACTCGGATATTGCAGCGAGGGAATTTAAATCTCTGACCCCGAGCGGCTCTCTATTCGTCCACCTACACCCGTTTATCTCCTCTCCTCGTGCACGTACACCGGACCGGAGACCGAAGTAACGGGCGACGGACGAGAGTAACAAGTTGAATATTTTTAGATCTATGATAGATGCCCGCGAGAATATTGATTAAAACGGGTACAATCGAATACGTCGGGGCTCTCCGTCGGACGCTTCTGGTAGAGATGAAANGGGTACAATCGAATACGTCGGGGCTCTCCGTCGGACGCTTCTGATAGAGATGAAATATATATAAAATCTGATCAGAGAGACCGTCTTAATGGAAAATGTATCTGTGCCGATACTTTTTGAAAAGCCGCTGTATATAGGTATAACTCTCCTCAGTGCCCCTGGCTAACATCGATGAGCTCGAATCTTAAACGAGCGCAAAAAAACTTGCCATTGAGTTCGTTCCAAGTATAGTCCGTCGGACTTTTTCCATCGTTCTTCTATTCTAAAATATTCCCTCCGGCCATCATCCAATATCCTTCGAATCCCTACGAAACGAGACGCCGAGTGTATAGGCGTTTTTCTTGCTCCTCTGATTTCCTTCTGATCGAGTCTCGTTGAAAAATTCGTTTTACACTTTGAGCGTCGAGTACACAAGCGCGGGATTTTTATATGATCGGCGACATAATCTTCGAGATATTCCAGAACATTTTTACCGAAGGCGAGTTGAAGAAATGCTCAGATTTACATTAAATTACGCGAGACGTTTACATTACTTCGGCTGTTAAAATATCGTCGGAACGGGTCGGTTTAGAAAAAATTTAATACGGGTATTATTGCGGAGAATTTGTGAAAACGCGACGGCAGCCGTTTGAGCCACGTAAGATCGAAGTTCCGTGAGAGTTCTCTGCGCGGATCTTGTACCGAAGTCAAATATAGTCGGGCGGGGTTCGAACTACCGAACTTTATCGGGAATCTCTGATCTACTTAGCCCCGTTCCGCTGTATACGAGATTTAGCTATGCATTATCGAGGGCTGCTCATCGTCAAAGGGTTCCAGCCAGCTAACCCAAGTGGACTCCTCCCTCCTCCTTCGGTAGCCGAGCCTCGTTTCTTATCCTCTTGGCCTAGATATTTATACCCGGTCCCGGTGCGGCGCGGCGCGTCGCGTCGGCTTCCGCCAAAATGTTTTCTTCTCGCTGATTAAACGAGCACGGAGATTCGCGTCGGTTAGCTCCGCGCGAAGCAGAAGCAGAAGCAGCAGCAGCAGCAGCGTCGTCTCAAGAGAGTCGACCGTCGCGGCCTCCCCACGAGGACGTTTGACGATATTCCCTCCATAAATTATGTTTCTGACAGAGATAAATTTGAAAGGCTTTAAAGCGGCGGGCATTGAGAGAGATTGGACGCTTTTTCATCATCGCGATTTTTGTTTCATTAAACGTCGACTTTTGGAAATATCA